>NJDD01002960.1:50750-83467 GCA_002245505.1 Calephelis nemesis
GGTATCCCTTTCTTTCGAGGGCTTAAAATTAGACTCTGTTACTAGTACCTCGATTTCTGTGGTCTTTGATGTTGATAAAATAACGAAAAAAATACTGAAATCAACTTATAATTTTCTTTTTTTAAGAGGCCTTTAGGGGCTGCGAGCAGCTGAAGATGGTATGAAGATGAAGAAGTCGCATTAAGTAGACCAAATATTGTAATCAAACCTTTTTTTGTTTGAAAGCTGACATGATCGAGATGTTGTTTAGGTTTCATACATCGGGGGTATACCTATTGAACATTTAAGTTTAAAGATTATTTCTGTGACAAGATAGCAAACAAGCGCATGGCTCTCCTAATGTTGTCTCTGACGACAACTGTGACCTTTTGACACCATAGATATTGTACATGCGTGCTTATAGTGCTGTCTTATAGTGGTGTTAAGCCAAACTTGCAAGTCTACCGGCTACCTTACCATTGGGGTCGGATAGTGACAATGTCATTATGGCAGCCGGAATATGTAAGGCGATGGATCCCTACCAGTAAGAGTTACAGCAAGGCATTCATCAGCAAGTGGTCTTAAGGTAATGGGATGTGATTATCTCTAACCATCAGGGGAGCCGCATGCTCGTTTGCTGTATTTTGTCATAAACGAGACTAAATGTCGCTTTAAAACGTCAAAATGTGATTACCGCATTGTCCGTAAAATAACTTAGTATTTTTTTATTGAGGCTCAAATTGTCAGGGGATTGGGGTTCAATAAAATTCACAACAACAATTAATGAAGACTCTATCAAAATTTGCTCTGCTGTTATTTACTGATGCGATGATAAATAAAAGAGAGCAGATAACCTATTTAACCTTTGCACGACTCTTACGACCTGCCTGGCAGATGGTCTTTTCAACACAGATGACACCGACCAACACAAAGAACCTGGACAAATTGGATAATGCATTGGGTTTTTTAATATTTAAACAGCATACAAAGCTCCTGGTGGTACTCTAATGCAATTCAGAAAATGAGTGTTCATAAAAAAGTTGAAATATTGTTTTTTTAGGAAACTGCACTGAGCCAAATGTTTGTCAATGCAAAGATGGGTACCAATCAACACCTGATGGCAATTGCAAGCCAGTTTGTACAGTGCCATGTACTAATGGGGACTGCATCGCACCAAATGATTGCCGCTGTAAACAAGGATATAACAAAGATCTACAGGGAACCTGCATTCCACAGTGTCCACAGTAAGTCCTTTTATACAGGTATAGAGGAGTACGGTAGAGCTGTGCCTCTATCAGGTAAGAGCTCTACCAGTGACTTCGGCGTAGAAGAAATTTTCATACAAACATTTAAGTGCCATTCTAGGACTTTGGGGGTTAATTATTGGGAAAAAATGTGTTAGAAAGCGAACTTTTATCCATATACCTGATGTTATCAAAATGGTTCAACAACTTAGTTTTAATCGTGAAAGCCTAATAGACAGACGGACAGACCTTCACTTCTTAGCATGAATAAGACAGCAAACAAGGAGACACATAAACTGAATGTATGAAATATGTTAACGCGTCACAAACTTCGGGCTGAGGTGAAATGATCAGGATAACGTGTCATTAATCTTTTATCATTAAAGTGAACAAAAACCTATATCAGCCAGTATTCATATTATGGCTTCAGGAACAGATAGAAGTAGCAATCCAGACGAGTTGTCATAGAACTATAGCTGTTAATATATAAGATACAGCTTTAATCAACAAATTAACTTTGAACCTTTTACATCACACCTTGACTTCTTGGAAAGTTTTGCTTTCATTTGTATACACCATAATACTGTGTTAAATATTCTAAAGTGATTTTCTTAAATATGGTGATTTAAACATTTATGGATTTTCTACAAATATTGGCTAATTAAACTCAATATTCAATTCAACATTAGAACCATGTTCTAAACCAGTTACCAGTGCGGTCATTGTTTGTACTATATCCTTAATTTGTTGCGAAGCACATGGTCACCTATTTAGACATCATCTACATCAGATGTAGATTGTAAAAGATATGAAATGATGATATCTATGATACCTGCTCTAGTTTTATCGACAATGTTAATAATCACCGTCGAATAAAAAAGATGGTCAAACAAGTTACACAAATTTAATCTGATCCCATAGCAAATTTTATGCTTATGTCATGGGTATGTTACAGAAATACTTCAATAGAGAACAAATTTAATATCTAGATGACCCAAAAATGCAGACATGAAATGTTCATGCTCCTTTCCAGAATAGACCATCTGCCTTTCTTGCCAGGCAGCTCGTAAAAAGCGAGCATAGGCTTATCATCACTAACACCGTGACATCTGACTAGGTGGGAGAGTTTCGGTGGAGAGACTCGCCCGGATTGGTACCACCGCCTTACCTATTCCTGCCGCCATAACGTCATGACGTGTTCCCGTTCGGAGGGTAAGGTAGCCGGTAAACTTACTTTTGCTCGAGGCCTAACAACTTGACTTCAGGTTGGCAACACACCATTACCATCTTTGGTGTGTCTAGGCGGCGTGAATTTCTTAACATCAGGAAATCCGTCTGTTTGTTTGCCTTCCTATAACATAAAAAAAAATGTCTACCTCATCGGGAATAAGAATGTAGATGCATTGTCAAAACTAGAATTTTAGTGAAAATGTATTTTCTAATTGCAGAGGCTGTGGGCCTAATGGTCGCTGTATTGCTCCTGGGAAATGTTTCTCTCCTAAACCACAAAACCCAACACTTGTATCTCCCCCCTATAATCGTCAACCAATCTACCCAATCCTCCCTGGCAACCAAGTAGCTTCTGGCAATCAATCTCATCCTTCAAACACAACACAACTTCAGCAACCTGTACAACCTGGTAACCAGGGACAAACAGGACAACGTTATCCTGGTTTTTCTTATCCACCGTCACAAGGATTATCAGGACTAGGACAATCTGGATATCAAGGACAATCTGTATATGGCGGTCAATATGGTTACCACGAACAGTCCGGCTCTCGTGGACAATCAAGTTATGAAGGACAATCTGGTTATCAAAGTCAATCTAATTATGCAGGACAATCTGGTTATCAAGGACACAATAGCTACCAAGGTCAGACGGGATATAACAGTCAAAGCGGTCAACAAGGACAATCTGGATATCAAGGACAAACAGACTACAGGGGTCAATCGGGATATTATGGGCAATATGGACAAGGAGAACGTCCACAACCTGGCCTTGGATATCCAGAAAATCAAATAAATAATGAGAATCAACAAACTCAGAACATTGATCTTCTGTTTCAATGTTCCGATTCGTGCATTAACGGGGTTTGTGTTGACAATGAATGCAAGTGTAACCCTGGATATGTCCTTGACAGAAGCGATCCTAGTATTTCCAGGTATGTAATAAGTAATGTTTGGTCGGGGTCCTCTGTGTAGAATAGAACATCTGTCGTCCTGGCAGCTCGCAAAAGACGATCAAAAGTAGAACGGTTATTACTAATAAGAACACTGATGGTAGAGTGCTGTGCAACCACTCGGATCCACGGGATCCACCTTATCTATTCTTGCCGCCATAATGACCATGTCATGTTCCGGTCCGGAGGGTAGGGTAGCTGGTAGACTTGCAAAATATGCCTTACACTCAGGCTACAGGATAGCGATACACCTACAACATATATTATGGTGTCAATAGGCTGCGGTTATTTCTTACTATCAGGAAAATAACCGCACTGCGTGCTCGTTCGCTGTCTTTTGTCATAAAAAAGACTAAATGTCTCAATAAAACGTCAAAATGTGGTTACCACATTGCCCGTAAGATATCTTAGTAGTTATCTATTGGGGCTCAAATTGTCAAGGGGAGTTTAGCAAAATCCACAAAATCAAGAAGTGAGAGCACGATCAAAATTTGTTCTGTAATTACTGTCTGATGCGATGATAAATGAGAAAGCGGACAGATAAGATTTTTTTAATTGTTTTAGGTTTATGATACTTTAATAAGACTTTGCGTAATATTACCTATTACGACTCGGATACCTACCATACAAATTTTGTGTTTCCATTTGTAAAGATATTTTTTCAATTTTCTTTGTTTCGAGGATGGTTGTAAGTTTGTAAAGAAAATCAATTGATCTTTGACTATTGTTATTTAGAAAACTAGCCGAACCGGTGAATGGCGAATTATATCAATTGACATTAACAGTTACTAACAGTTTATATGAAAAAAAATATACTGTTTTTTTTCTCATTTTCTCATTTTTCCTCCAAACTTTTTTTTTATAATATCCTTTTTCTATCAAAACTTAAAAAGAATTAGCAAAATTGGTCTATCCGTTCAGGCTTGATGCGATATCCATTCATATAAAAATCGCTCCAGTTTTTTAGGAGGAGTTCAGTGACATACACACACACAAGAAATATGTATTTAAGATATATAGTAACTGTTATTAATTGCCTATGTCTGGCAGAGCGAAGTAGTTCTAACATAAGTTCTAACTAATGAATAAATGAATAAATAAATAAATAAAATAAATAAATAAGCCATTATTAAAAAAAAGCAAAAAATCAGATATATTTTACTATTAAAATAAATAAGCTTGCTAAATGTCGTGGAAAAAGACATCTGTTTCAATCGACTCGAGCTATACTGAAGACTCTGTATAGAAAGAGTAGGAATAAGGTTATCAGGATTAAACGTGAAAAGTAACCGATACTAATGCTAGGATGATGATGATTAGTAGCCAAAAATAGAAAAGAGTTCAAGGATTATAATAAAAGAGAATCATTAAAACTACGAGCTTATTTCCTATTGTCTTATAAAAATTCCAGGTGTATCCCGAATTGCCCAGGCGGTTGTCCAAACGGCGTATGTTCTGCGCCAAACTTCTGTATTTGTAATGCTGGATACCGAAAAGATACTAGTGTTAAAGGAAGATCATCTTGCATCAAACGCATAAGAAGGGCAGTAGACTTATTAAAGAACCCAGAACTTATTTTTGATATTTCGGATGTTGCATAAATTCGTGAAGAAAATGCATTCTACCTAATTGATGACAAAATTTATTTTCAATAAATGTTTAACTGTAAATGTTTTTATTGTAAAAAGTAGGACTTTGAATACTCGATTTTTAGGCACGACTGCTGTCTTAGTAGTGCCAATAGTATTAGGAGTAAACTAACTTTTTTATTTAAAGGTATTTTTAATCAAATGTCTACCTACAGTACTACTACTTAAATTATGCGCTTCGGCTTTCCACTTTTTACTCTTTTTACACTTAATACTTTTATTTTTAAATTGGCTGACCTAATCTAAATTTAAGCGAAATGATTAATTATGTGCAATAACAACTCTATATAGATATCTTTAAAACAAATTCGGATTTCCGAAGCTTGACGAATAAAGCCGTAGCGCATAATTTAAATAGCACTATCTACTGTACGTACAACGTAAAGTATTGAAACGACTTAGCTCAAATTTATAAGAAAACTTTAAAGTTTGATTTTGACTTTGTTAAATAAATCTTACAGTCGCACTTAGAGATGTTAATTAGCATTTAATCATTCAACAAGTCATAATTTTGTATTGAAAAAGGCGACTTATTAGTCATTACTAATGATCAATGACGTCTCTGAGTAATATTTTAAGAGTAATAACTGTAAAACTTCGCCAGAAAGAGATATTTCTTCTAAAATTTATTTTCCTGACCAAGTGTTTTGATTCCCTTATAATTTATAAATAAATATAAATTTTGCAGATATGATATTATTCGTTGCGGCAGAATTTCTATGTAGAACAGACCGTCTACCGTCCTGCCTACCAGTAAACGGATGTTCCAGTTTTGTTATTAACATTTTTCCTGTGTCAGTTACTGTCAAAAGAAAAGTTCATATGAAAAACAAATTCACTATTCATAGTTACCACAGGACGTTGTCTGTTGGCTCAGCTATTATATAGTATGTACTAGCGGCCCGCCTCGGCTTTGCACGGGTATAAAATATAATAGAAGTGCAACAATGTTCTATAGCAAATACTTAGTCTGGCCATAAATACTGTTACACTTAAAAATAAAAAAATATTACACCAGAAAAGAAACAATTAATTAATAAATTTATTCGTTTACATTCACGACATAAGTGAATAATTGAGATGATAACTATCCTATCTTTTATGTTAGACTAAAATACGGGTACATGTGAAATTCGTTTGAAATCGGTTCAGTAGTTTTGGAGTTTATCGGCAACATACATCGTGACACAAGATTTTTATGTATATGAGATGTATATATAATGAATTTCAAGTGCAACGAATGTTAAAGGCACTTACCTCATAAAGACAAAAAAACGAATTGAATAAAACCTTCAAATTAAATTCCGTAAAAAAATATTAAAAGAAATAGGTAGCAGAACACATTTTGAGCGTTTAAGGTGGCTGCAACTACAACTCGTACGAATCAAAAGTGCACTTCGCTGGAATGCAACCCCTCTCCTGCAGCACCGCGCGGCACTTCCCATTCGCTGCAAGCGCTCAGAAACGATAGCATATATCTTTGTTACATTAATCAAACCGATCTTTTATAACAAAAACTGCAGATATATTCACGCCCATATACCTGAACAGGTAAGCAGATGCACAATCAGGGCACCCACGACTAGCCGAAGAAGTCCTAAGTCCCACAATGTGATAGGTGGCAAGCCCATCGTCAACCAAGCACTTATGCAACCCCGAACAGCATTTTTTAGTAGAATATCATTAATACTAAATTTTCTTTTCTTTGCCCGATACGGGAATCGAACCCGGGACCTCAAGCAATCAAGTCCAACGCAAGACCACAGAAGCTCTACCTGTAGATATCACCGATCTAATAAATTAATTCCGTTTGTTTCTTCTTTCGATATATTTATTATAATCAACACCCTTTTTTTGCAGTGCACGTGTTATTTGTTCATAATAAGTAGATAATACCTTAGTTCTTCTAAAGAAGAAAGAAATATTAAATGTATAGGTGATACCTAAAAATTTAGATAGGTCGTTTATAGCTGCAGCTACCTTAAATTGTTTTTAGTGTACACACACTATACAGTCTGTATCCTGATCATACCGAACCGAATCAAAATGGCGAAATTATGTTGGCCGGTGGTAAAGTTATAAAATACTTTTATCTCATTTTCGACTCTGTGGTCTTGCGATGCGGGTGTTGGACTTGACTGCATGAGGTCCCGGGTTCGAATCCCGGGTCGGCCAACAAAATGAAGTTTGGATTTTTCCAATTTTCTAAAAAAAAAAATGTTGGTCGGGATTGGAAATGTGCCCGGTTGATGATAGGCTTGCCACCTATCACATTGTGGGACTTAGTGTCTTCAGCTAGTAGTGGGTGCCCTGGTTGTGCCTCTGCCTACCTCTTCGGGGATATGGGCGTGAAGATACTTTTTTTATCTCATTTTCCTTAAGTATTGCCGTGCAGGCGGGTATAAAAGATAACTTGGGGATATAACCGTAATACATTAACAATGTATCCAACATGCACTTTATTTCTATTGCAAAGCTTTTACAGTTCAGAATCACAAATGTAATAACTCTCATTATAAATGGTTCTACTAACTCTCATAACTTTCTAACCAGAACGTTCAGAAATATTTGAAGTTTGAAATAGTTGAAGCTTCAAATTTTCCTCAATTCCACCCTTATCTAACAGATGTGGAAGTTTATATTATGGAGTGCATATAATTAAATAAAAATACCTTCACTTATAATACGATTTAAAAGAATAAGAGAAACAAGACTAGTTATCATAAAAATTGACATCTGCTATCAATGTCAGGAGGAAAGTAATTCTTCGTGTTGGCTAATGGAGAATATGAAAAATAGAAGGATTTTCGTTACTTTTCGTCGTCGCCGCTTGGTAGAATACCATTTTAAGCACAAAGCTAAAAAAATAAGAGAATCAAAAATCTTCTATACTTTCCACATTATAATTTTATTATTTTCTTTTGGCCAACCAGTTTCGCTATATAAGCATCACCAGGGCTATTACAGCAGAAAGTTATAAGACTTACATATAGTAACAAAAATGTACTGTGCAAAATACAAGTAACTTTATATAAGTTTGAGAGTTTCGCTTGTTGGCGCTTAGTTTCATAACACTCATCTTTTTAACACTCATATTACACAAGTAATTTTTTTGTCAATTCATTTCAAAAACATCCAAATAATTATGGTTTCTAAAGAAGAAGCACTTGGACTCTTTTTCTTATCATACCTAATTTATATCATATTACATAATAGCCTACTGGTTTCGCTTTTCACAGCATAACCAAAGATAAAACTTAATAACCTAACGTTATCTATATATAGTAATACGTGAAGTAAAAATGTTGGATCCCTTTTTACGAAAATTGCGAGGACGCAGGAGCATAAACTTTGGCACACTTATAGTTTATGTGTAGGAGAAGTGCAGAACGCTAATAACGCTTAATAGTTTTAAATATCAATGCTTATAAAATACATTAAGTCAATAAATAAAACATCACACACACAGACAAATATATTGATGATAACGATAAAAGATCACAGATGGCACACTAAAAAGTTTAAAACAAAGTAGTTGGTCTTGAGAAATGAAGATGGCGTTCTTATCAACAAGATATTAAAATTTATTATGGTCGAATTTCGATCAATGGGTGACCACTAGTAATTAAAATTTACTAGCTGTTACCCACAGCTTCGTCCGCGATAAATTGAGATGTAAGCTACCCTTTCTTTTAAGTTAAGTCAAAGTGCACACGGTGTGTAAATTTGTCAGAAATCAGTTAAAAAGTTTCGAAGTGCATCGCAGACAAAAAACGTGACACGTAATTTATATATATTAAGATGAGATGTTACATAAGTGTCTTTTTTATTTAAAAAAACTAGACATTTAAATTCTAACGACTTCAGTTTTTTTTTTCATTTATTACAAATTCCAAATTTGTTTTCTAACTACATTAGGCATTTTAAAAACCACATGGATTTGATAGCTTGTAATAACACTTATCTATTTATTTAAAAAACTTCCACATGCTCTTTTAATAATGTTAAATTACTTACCAACTACTACTAACGTTAAATTACTATTTTTAAATAACTCAAAATTGATAATTTTCAAATGCATCTTCTAGCAGCTTTTCATTTCGATTGGTTCAGTCTTATCTTTACTGCAATCACCTGTAACAAGGAAGTAGCCTAAGACCCAAATTGTATGCATAAAGTTCACACACATACATTCAGAATCTGAACATTATGAAATTTCGAAAAAAAAATTGCGCTTGATGCAAATAGACTCAAATTCTATCCGGAAAACTTTTGATCAAGTGTGACAGGTCATAGCCTCGTTGGTCAAATGGCTAACGTACACGTCTAACTACACCGACCAACCGCGAGGTTCGGTTTCCATTTCTGACGGAAGCACGAATTTGTGTGAACATTTAGAGTGCATTTCCGGGTCTGGATGTTCATTAAACTTCTTCTTGTATCTATTTAAGTATTTCTATGTATTAGTAACGTTGACTAACACCCATACCACAAGCATATAATTTGCTTACTTTGGGGTTAGATTAAATTTGTGTAACTTGTCCAAGGATAGATTTGTTTGGATTTGTTGCGTTCGCAATTTTGTCAACGTGACGTGCCTGGCCCTAAGAGTAAATACACATTAGAGAATTTAGAAAAAACGTACGGATTTTATATATAAACTATAAAAATTATTTAAATATTTTGCTTTCATTCAAGTATTTGTTACGTTATCGTCCGATTTCGTAAAATTGGATTGGAATTTATTTTAGATGTAAGTCTTCATAGACTATGACTGAAGATTAATGAATGAATACTAGTGATTATCAGATTAGATTAGATTATATTAGATATTAGATAAGCATGTCATCCTTACTGCTCATTGAGTGAGATTTGACAACAAGAAATTTCTTTACGAATAACTCACTTTAACTTAACCTTTAAATCTAGACCTGACCAAAAAATATATATTTTTTTTTTAAATTTCGCAGAACAAAATTCATATTTAAGGATGCCCGCAAAATAGAGGTATATAAAAACTCATAAAATAAACAA
Organism: Calephelis nemesis; assembly: GCA_002245505.1. Lineage (NCBI taxonomy): Eukaryota > Metazoa > Arthropoda > Insecta > Lepidoptera > Riodinidae > Calephelis > Calephelis nemesis. The sequence continues at coordinate 60,837 of NJDD01002960.1, forward strand.
GTGGATTTGTCATCTTGAAGTTTTTAATGGTGCCTCTTATCATGTCGGCAATTATTATCATGAATAAAAATACTCATTAAAAAAAGGTTTTTGAAAAAGGTAACGTTATCCATTTATATTTTTGATGTAAGAGAAATCATCCTCCGTCGTTATGTCTGCTTTCATATTACTAACCCTAGTTTGAGTTTTAGTTTATTTCTTTGTGGTAATCCGAGCCCTTTGTGTAGAATAGACCTTCTGCCTTCGTGTTATGTATCTCGTAAGAGGGGTGCATCGGGTAAATAGGTCGATAACAACAAGACCACTGGTGTTGGAGTGCTGCGTCACCAACGTGCCGGAGTAGGTATGTACCGCCTTACCTATTCCTGTCGCGATAATAACAATGTTATGTTCCTATGTAAAAAGCAGAATAGCACGTATAACATTAATGGTGTCTATAGACACCATAGATGTTATAGATAAGAAGCGACGGTTGTCTATTACTATAAGAGAGACAATTAGCTTTCCTGCCAGGCAGCTCGTAAAAGGCGAGCATATTATCTATGGGCGAGCATAAGCTTACCGTCACTAACATCGTGACATCCTACTAGGTGGTAGAGTTTCGCAGCGACTCGCTCGGATTGGTTTTACCGCCTTACCTATTCCTACAACCATAACGTCCAATGCTTGCCATTGACCTGTTCCGGTTCGGAGAGTAAAGTAGCCGATAAACTTACTTTTGCTTGAGGCCTAACATCCTGGTTTCAGGTTGGCAACGCACCATTTACCACCTTTGGTGTCTCTAGGCGGAGTGAATTTCTTACGATCAGGAAATCCGTCTGCTTGTTTGCATTCCACTATCATAAAAAATAGCAGTGTGCGTGTTCGCTACCTTAACGTAAAAATAATAAGCATATGAACAAATTTAACGTACCTTCCACAACAAAGCTGCCTCCACTAATAAAATGAATTATTGTTTTACGTTTAATAATTATTGTTATTGTAATCAATAATATACTAATGACCGAAGTAGATAAAGCAATATAAATCCATGTTGGGTTTCTGAAATAAAGTAGATACTTGTTAATATTATGAGTTTTATATTCAACACAGTTTAGCCCTTCTGTAATAATTGTTAAAAAAGGACATGATTTGCATTTTTGACAACATCTCATTAGACCCAACTGTTAAATATGAAGTAATAATTATTAAATGATTTTACAAAAAAGTCAGTCAAGATAGATCTATAAAAATGCATATTTCCTTTTGCAATCTTTTACCTGTCATCGTTTTTCGTTCTGCCAAATACAATTGCAGTTTCATTTACCTCTTCGGTATCTTCTTCTGTTATTTCTGAACTATCTGTGATACCATTTTCATCAGCAAACGTCACATTTATTACACCATAAAAGTCTGAAGTGGTAGAGGTGTCTATATCTGTCGTTTGGATGATACATATAGTTCGATTACATTTCTGGGTATCAATTGAACAGTTGTCAAAACATTCACAATCCTCTCCATTTACTGTAATATTCATAGCATAGTAAGGTTCTTCACAAATACATTTATTAGGAGCAGTACATATCCCTTCACAATTCAAACATTTTGGTCTGCACATAGAATGATTTGTAGATTTTGCAAACTCAGATATATCTAATTCGTAACCATCAGAACATTTGCAGAGATTTGGTCCGACACAAGTACCATTACCACAAGGTTTTTTACAGAAAGGTTCACAGAATTCCTTATCACTGGGTCTGTGCCACCCTTCATTACAAATACAAACATCAGGGCTAACACAGTTTCCATTTACACATCCTTTTGTACAAAGGGGTACGCAGGTTCCGTTCTCTGAATTTGTATATCCATCATGACATTGACATTTATTTGGTTCAACACATAATCCAAATCCACATCCAGAGCTACATCGAGGAGAGCATACATATTCATCAGACATAAACCAGCCTTCATCACAAACACAGCTCTCAGGACCCACACAAGTTCCGTGTCCACAATTTGAACAATAAGGATAGCATGTTCGGGTATCATATTCCTTTTTCCTAAACCCAGGTAGACACTCGCACGAATCCGGAGCGACACAGGTACCATTAATGCATGGGTCACTACATGTTGGAGAGCATGTATCATTTTGATTAATATAACCAGAGGGACATATACATTTGTTTGGTGCAATGCACAATCCTTGGCCACAGCTTTTGTCACACACAGGCACACATTCATGTGGGACGTTTTTATTTTTAATGTAACCATCCAGGCATTTGCATTTCCCTGGTTCTGCACATATACCATTTACGCATGTGGGGCTACAAATTGGATCGCACCTTAACCTACAAAAAATCATTGACAGTTTTTCGTCTTAATGAAATAAAGCACTGTATTGTTTTTTTATGTTGATATGTATTTTTATGGCATGGTCTCTTCGTGCCCATGTCCCCGAAGAGGTATCACCAGGACACCCAAGAGTAGCCGAGAACATTACGTTCCATAATGTGATAGGTGGCAAGCCTATCTCAAACCGGTCACATATCCAATCTTAGGCAACATTAACTTGAAATTGAAAATTGAAAAAAATGTTGTCCGACCCGGGGATCGAAACCGTGAACTCAAAAAGTCAAATCCGACGCCGGAAAGTTTATTTTAATGATTAATGTAATTTAAATGGTATGTTCGCCTATTTGCTTCCACCCCCCCATTTCGCAGATACCGTTTAAAGAACCCTTAAAATAAGTGTACTAACAAACTAGGCAAATGAAAAGTCGTTTCTGCCTACAATACAATATATTAGTAACACGTATACCAAGACAAAAGAACTGTTCACATAATTTTCTCTGTTAAAAAAAATAATGAATCATAGCTATACAAAAAAATTGTGTAAATAGCTATAATTTTAGTAAAAAAATAGTGAACCCTCGCGCGTTTCATACGTAATTTTTCAATGTTTTAATTATAATTAAAGATTATATTAGTTCCTAGACCTTGAAAAAGAGTAAAAGAATAAAAATAATGATGATCTTGATTGATTATTGTATTTTTTAAGTTGAAAATGAGGTGGACGCGAACTGTTATACCAATCTTACCAATTAGTCAGTTTGCGTTCAGGGTGGACGCGAACTCATCTTACTATTTCTAACTTGATCCTTTATTTTAATATAAAGAAATATATTATAAGGATGGGGTTTTATCTTGTTTTTACCATTATTATTATGCTTATTAAAATAGCCAATTTGCTTCCACATATTCATGGTAATAGAAAAAGATATAGATGTTGAAGTTTACCTGGACGCAAACTGGATGGACGGATTATACTATATACCAGTTTGCGTCCATTTGTTGATTTAAATGCTGAATCTTAAGTAACTGTTTTATAAAATTAAATCAGACGGTTATAGAAAGGTGGTAGTCGGTAGAGTGCATTGTATAACCCCATCAGGACTAGTATCCACCACCGCTCCAGAAGGAAACAAGCGCATTAAACTGTTTCTGCCTTCTTCCAATTATACACAAGTAGCTTTATGATAAGTTTAACCACATAAAGACAAATATAGTATAGTATACTTATATTCAGGCTTGTACTCCTCAAAGAAGTTGACAAAAGTGCAACTAGGGCATGTACGATTAGCCTAAGACACTTAGTTCCACAATGCGATAGATGGCAATCCTATTGCCAACCGCGCACATGTTCTATCCCGGATGACGATGTTTTCATAAAAAAATAATAAAGATAAAGAGCATGTCAACAACGAGAGAGGGAACACAACAGGTAAAAATTGAAGAAAACTAAAAATATTTGTAAAATGGGCTCGATGTGAAATATCTAAGAGAAAATTGACTACCTGCAGATCTAACAAAATCTTATAAAGATTTTAAAATGTATTTTAAAATTAAGATGTTGTGGATGCGAAAAAAAAAGAATTATATGACCTAGTGGTGACCTGCTTATATAAACAATCGATGATGTAATTTTGGGTTAGAAATCATCTGAGCTACAAACAGTAATGAACTAATGAATGAGGATTTTAAAGAAAAAGGCGCATCTACATTTGAATGCAAATGAAACTAAAATAGCACATGATAGAGATGTAGTCATAACGTATTCAAGAGTTTTAGTAGACGTAGTAGCGCTGGTGCAAATAAACGAATTTGTTTATCACGGTAGTGCTTTTTGCAGGGATAGTTAAATTGTCGGCAATCGTAACAATAAGATCAGAGAAAGAGTGAGATTAAAAATAATATTTTGTGCAATAATGAGTAAGGGCATGTTCCGTTGTTTGGTACACGTTGTAAGAAGGGCAGATTAAAGGTTGCCAGCGCAGACATACATTGCGAAACTTGAAGGACGTACTTAGTTACCCGGGGAGACCTAAGTTGATATTCCATGGGCAATTCAACCCAGGGCCAACTCTTGCCATCACAGTCTCCACAACCAGCTCCTTTGTTTAAAAAAAGGAATGAATGTGAAGGAAGCTAGTGACACTTGGTACTCGATATTCTCTGCCCATCCAATAAGGAACTAGTCGTGAACATATGTTTTCATAAAGAAAGACTTAAAACCAAACATTTCCATAAATTTTCTTAATAAAATCTCCCTTTAACCCCTTTACAAGTTGGTGGATGCAAACTGGTCCATGGGTGGACGCGATCTGGATTTTATGGTCGCAAACTGGTCAAATCGCCATATTTCGATTATTTTCATTACTAAAAAATAATCACTAGACATTTTGGCCAAAACTTAACTTAATCCTAAAATAAACTATACTACGGTTGGGTTACAATATTAGTTAATTCAAAACGAGATCTAGAACAATTTTATACTTATCTCAAACCTGGAAACTCCACAAAGTGGACGCAAATAGGCGAAACAACCCTACTTTTTTTTATGTTATAGGGAGACAACAAGCAGACGGATTTCCTGATGGTAAGAAATTCCGTCGCCTATAGACACCAAATGAGGTAATTGTCAACCTGAGGCTAGGATGGTCAGCCTCCTGCGTAAGTAAGTAAACCGGCTACCCTACCCTCCAACCGAAACACGACAATGACGATCATTGTCATTTTGCGGAAGGAATAGGTAACGCAGTGGTGGCTGTATGTCCGGGCGAGTCTTTGCAGGACTCTACCACCTAGTAAATACCACCTACCTTTAATTTGAAACACATATTTGTATCGAAAAAAGTGTTTCTACCATTGGAAAATTCCACTCACTCATACTCAACCCATTAGGAAAACTTAAATGTTGGCTTTTAGTCTGCCTCTTATGTTTTACTGCTTCGACATACAAACATAAATATTACATCACTCATTAATAATTTAAGTTTAAATTTAGATACCGATGGTAACATCCGCGCACAGTCCAAATTAAAATTTGAATAAAATCTTCAGTCCAGATTTATGTAAACCTGTAAGCTCTGCAAGCCTTTTAACAATCAAATGTTTGCTTACCCCAACGATAAGTCAGTATTACTTGAAAAGTAGCCCTCACAACAAAAATTTCGAGTATATTGATGCGATTTCTGAAAAATAAATTCATTATTTGTTAATTAATGTTTATTATAACACCAAATACAGATACGAGTTGGCCTTAAAGACGAATTTTCGAATATTTCTATTGAGAAATATTCCGAAATTCGTCTTTAAGGCCAAATAATTCGTCTTTAAAGAATAATTTCAAAATTTTATACAAGATTTCAATAAATCTTGTAAAAAAATTTTAAATTATTCGGTGATTGACAGCCATGCTAAGTTAAACAAAAACAAGATTAATAGTGGTGGATTGCTGTGCGAGATTTTTGACGCCATTGAGAAAAAAAATGGTCTTAGTTTATGTTGAGTGGAATTATTCATTTTGGTTGCCTTTTTTTAATTTTGTTCAATGAAAGTGCACAAATGAAATAATCATGAAGAAATTAGTATACAATTTATTATCTCATTTCCGCCAAAACTCATTACATGAACTTGAGCAATGATGCAACCGCTTTACTAAAGACCTTGACATAACTCTTTGACGACTTATAACTAATTTTGAAAAATTTAAAGTCGTTTTCTTTAAACCTTGATGAACATTTCCAATTTACTAATGGCAAAAGCTAACGCTAGTGCCTAAACCTAACAAAAGAAAGAAACTTTGCAGCAACTTTCCAACTTCTTCCTGAGGCTAAAATAATAGTGATATGATCCGGTCTAAGCTTGCATGTTAGGTTTCATTTTATTGCACATTTCATACTTTAACACTTGACACACACACGCGACACACTTTTTTAAGTTTCTAATTTTGCTGACCTTGCGGTTTTAACAACTTTACCGAAATTTACGATACACTTATCACAACAATGATCTATACATGCTACATTTATAACTTACCATTAAAATAACTACAATTAAAATTTCTATATTAGTCTTTAAAGTTATTTGCCTCACACCACTTTCTACAGCGTGTTTCGTTAAAATAGTTATTAAATACGGCTAAACAAGTTTTAAATACAATAATTTATTATAAGCAATTGTGTTTATTTATACCATTAGCAAATCTTTCTGCTAATTTGTTTATTAATACAAGTGTATTTTATTTTAATTTTATTGCTTTTTCAAGGTTTTAATAAATGAAATGTGTAGTGTACAACCCGTACGTATTAACTGTGTAATATATTCATCCACATTGGCATTGTATGTACCTGCTTTGTCAATGTTTTATTCTTTCACTCTTTCTTTGCTATCAAACCAACGCAAACGGAGTATGCCCTCTTTCATTTTCATTTTAACTCCATCACTTGCTACTAATGCGGTCAGCAAGCATTACACCGTAGATTTTACTTTTTATGACACATCCAAGTCTCGATTCCATACAACTACATACTTTGAGATAGGTGCAGAATTATGAAAAGCTAGTGTAGTAGACTCAATTAATAAGCTCGCTTTTAAAATGGCTTACCCAAAGCTCCATTCACAATACTTCCTGCGCACTCTCCTTTCTACAGCCACGATATTCATTCTATCCCTTACAGTTACATAGACCAAGATAGACAAATTCATCCGTCATTGATCCAGTACTTCCTCTTCAACTGAAACTCTAACAATCTTTCTGATTCCTCTTTCAAATACCATTGTGTTGGTTGGTTTTCTTAGCATGTAAGCCCTTTGCTTCACAATTTTCTTTAATATTTCTGTAAACAGATAGTTGCAGCTCAAATGATTTAGAACCAAAAAGCACACCATCATCTGCGTAAAGCACGATTTGGACACTTATGTGCATTCACTCTGTTGTTAATCTTAACCATTGCAGGCATTTGTGTTAATACAAGATAACCGAGCGTGCTAACAAAACACAACCTTGCTTCACACTAATGTTAGCATCAAACTGAGGTGATAAGCTGCCGTTCATTCACACATATGATTTTACAATCCAAATACATACTGCACAGCACGTAGCAGGGACCCGTCCATCCCATAATTCGGCAAAATGTCCCAAAAATCTTTACATGCAACCTTATCAATCGCTTTTTCTGAGTCAGAAAGCTACAGAAAACCCACTAGCTCAAAGCCAAATGCTTCTCTACTATGTTGCGGAGCGAAAACATCTAATCCGTGCATCTTCAAATAGACTTGAAACTGCTTTCAGTAGGCAACATTCCTCGGACATCCCTTGTATTCTCGTTTCAACTATTGTTCCATACACTTTTGATGCTAAGCTGATTAAACCGGTGGTCCTGTAAAGTATGTAAAAGGGCACAATGGCTGCATGCCGCCAGTCTTAGTGTACCGCACCGGTATTCCAACATTTATTACAAAGGACTCGGAAAGTATCCCAGACGGCAGGACCACAAAGCTTGATCATCTCAGTTGTATCAAACCTACTCCCGCAACCTTACCATATTTTACACTTCTAATCGCCCATTGAATTTTTGTATCATATTTCCTAGTTCTGAGTCATTTGACTTCTGGAGCCCAGTGGCAATATTCAGCATCATACCATCATAAAATCCACTCCACAGTTTTAAAATGTCATCATTTTGCAAGGATATCATCACCCTTAGACTTCATTCTATTCATTCTAGAGGCAAACGAACGACATCGAGACTTCTTTATCTCCCTCCAAAATAGTTTAGTGCTTCTCTCGAAACTAGTTATAACTATTATCATAGACTTATTCTTATTTGGCCATTGTTTTAACAAATTATTTTGATTTCACTACAATTGTTAGATATTTAAGTATTAATACATACCCAAACCGTTCTGTATTGTATTCTTTGTCCAATTTTTGTTGTCCTACATTTGAAAAGGCACAGATTTTTTCTGTAGGTTACTATAAACGATTGCATATAAGTTTCTTTGACAGTATTGTGACGACTGAAAAGTAAAAGGTTAGGTTTTTTTAAAAATAGAAACTTACCGCATTCTGTAGTTTTAATAACTTTATTTTCACTTTGCTTTTTTCATTTCACTTATTTATTGATTTAAAAATAATTACGGTTTTTCCTAATCAAATTTTGATGAAACATAATTACTATCTATCTTGCTTTTTCTTACACTATTCTTTAATAAATTTGTTATATTAGTATATTTTATTAGATAAAATAGTGACTACTGTAACTACGGTCACTATTTTATTAGATAAAATAGTGACTACTGTCAAAGTAGATTCATTTGTTTTTTTAGTTGAATTTTTTTCTAGTTGAATTTTCTAGTTGAATTTCAAACACATTATAGAGTTACTAAAAAATTAGATGTTATTTTAAATAATACTACTATTGAGAATGTAGATTGTACTAAATTTCTAGGAATAAAAATCGACAAATTTTGTAACTGGAAATCGCATATTGATTTACTTTGCAATAAAATCGATAGGTTTGTATATGTGTTGAGAAGAATTAGAGAAGTGTCAGGATTAAAGCATATCACGGGTATGTTTCTTCCGTTTTGCAGTATGGTATTCCTATTTGGGGGAATTCTGTAGAATTAACTAGACTCTTTAGAGTTCAAAAGAAGTGTATACGCGCGATATGTAATGTCAATCAATTACATTCATGCAAGCCACTTTTTAAGTCACTTAAAATATTACCTTTGCCGTGTTTATATATATTAGTTGTATGTGTATTTGTAAAAAAACATCATCATTTGTTTCATATGAATGCTGAAGTCCTAGGTTTATCTCATTTTAGAAATAGTGAGAAACTACATGTGCCCAACCAAAAAATCAACATTTACAAAAATAATGTGTATTGCATGTCAATTCGTATATACAACAAAATTCCTGATAATCTTAAATCACTTCCACTAAGCAGATTTCGAAAAAAGGTGTTCAACTTACTTTTAGAGAAAAATTATTACAGCGTCAAAGATTTTCTTGCAGATAAGAATAAATAATTTAGTATTTCTAATATGATTAATAATTGCAGAATGTCGGGTACGCAGGAGTTTGTTTCGCCGTTTCTTCTCCTGTCTGGCTAGGTTTGGAAACGGTGGTAGTTTACGGTAGACAGGGATAAATTAATTTACATTCTAAAAATTGTTGTATTAATAAATAATCTTATAATAAATACAAAATACAGTGTGTTGTAGATTGTAATTAAATAATTAAAATTAGTAATTTGATTAAAACCTATTAAATATTTGCACACCACAAGTTGGTAGAATATGTTGAAACGCTTAAATAATTTTGTAACATCTTTGTAACACTCATATTCCGCAAATAAATATTTTTCTTTCTTTCTTTCTTTGTTTTTTTACAGTGTGAGAAAAAAGACTACAATTTTCAACTAAAAATATTTGGATTTAGCAAGCCTGTAACCTAATTCATTCACTAAAATAACTTCAGGGTTCTTACACAAATTTATTATTATTCTGGATACTAATGGAAGAAATATCCTACTAGTAACTGTGAAACCTGATAATTAGTTGTAGAGTGAATATAAAGACAGCCAAGTGAATAGACATGGTTGACAATAAGACTTACTTACATTTCGTCTTTCTTACAAATTTGTCCTTCCGTATATAAATATAACATAGTAAATAAAAATTGATAATACAAAACGTTCATAATGTCAGAAATAGTAAAACTTGTGCAAATAAATAAATTGAATAATTACATTTTAATTATTTAGCTTGATAGGTTTTATGTGATATGTAGGGTGACCTTAATTTTAGACTGTATTTTAAGACATCAAATTTTGTTTAAAAATTTAAATCGTTTGGGCAAATGTATTTGGTTCACGTTATTCTAAACAAAATTTTATTTAAAAATCATCTGTAACTCTTGAGTGTCATCAGAACTTTAAGCAACTGTGATAGTAGTAATTCTTCTAAGCACTAAATAGACTTATTTTAGGTGTAGATTTCTTTTTCAAAAACAAAAGAGATGGAACATTTTAGACGTAAATAATTTATCTTTATAGAATAACTTGTGAGTTACTTAACGTATTGATTAAACGTCTCAGGAAATGACGAGTACAAACTAATCTAACAGCACTAAACGTGTTTTGTTTCTTTCTTTTGCTTGCGTTGAAAGGTAGCGAAAACTTAATGATACTAAGAATTACTACCAACATGTGGGCCTTTAAACTAAAAAACTGATCCTAATTAAATCTGAAAGTCAGTGAAGTAAAAAAAAAGCTAGTTATTTTCTAACACGGTATGAAATTCAAATTAACTGACATATCATGCATAAACTTCATAGAAAATAATATATACCTATGTATTTTCAAATAAAAAACACAAAAAGCAGTAAGACATAGCTTTGGATAGAAAATTTAAAAAAGGCACTACAATTCTAAAATTAATAAAAATATATTTAGTAAACCTCAAAAAAAACTAAGTGCACTTAATATAGCTAAGAACAATCTCGTCAGATTTCAAACGCAATCCACACCGAAATCAGTAAAAAACTATAATGCCACAAACAGACACAAACACCATACACATTCTTTTTTTTTATGACTAATGTGTTGCCAACCTAGCGGTTTTTACAACTTCACCGGGCTTTGTACACATTCTTGAGCGTGCGTGTGTATAGGCAGACACCTCAAACTTAGAACACCTCTTTTTCTCAATCAAATATCAACACATGATTTGAATCCTCGAACGCTCAAATGTTTCTTCTAAGTATGAGGTTAGCTAAATTATTCACGAGTGAAGTAAGTACAAATACGTTGGTATTTGTTTTCTTACTTAACAGTTTGTCAATGTTCAACGGCTAACAAATGGTAGCTTAGGATGGAGCCACATGGTGCGTGATACATGATCTTGCCAATTCTGATAACAGTTTACAATTTGACGACTTACCATGAACAAATTATAAGCTATCGAAAAATAATACGTTAAATTGTAAATTATATGCTACAGTTCAGAATTTTTCGACGGTAAAAAATAAATTATTAAGTAACGGTTTTTATCTTATATATAAAATTCTCGTGTCACAATGTTCGTTCCTGTACTCCTCCAAAACGGCTTGACCGATTCTCATGAAATTTTGTGAGTATATATTTAGTAGGTCTGAGAAAAGGCCAACATCTTTTTTTCATATCCTTAAGTGATAAGAACGACGTCTGCCGGGTCAGCCAGTAATCATATAGCTATACAGTCATGGTCAACTAATTAGGGACATGCAAAATAGTGAAGAACAATAGCCGGTTATGTACATACAAATATAAAACCTTTTTGATTTCTCAGTAACTAATATTTGCATAATTTGGTCCGATTATTATGCTTTCAATGGCTGTAAATAAAAAAAAATAGAAAAAAGTATTTAATATCAAAGGTTGAACATGTACCCATTCAATTTTAAGGTATAATTCTGTAGATGGACATTTAATTAGGGACAGTAAACTATAATGAAGAATAGAGTTAAACAAAACTAATAATCTGCAGTATTATAATTTCTTTAACAGCTCCATTTTATTACGTGTAAAATCAGTACCCAGTAATTTAGTTTGTTAGTAAAATAAATAAAATTAAACCTTTGTTAGTAATTACCGCTTGACACCGATGTGGCATAGACATTATCAGTTTCTGGCATGTTTCGACAGGAATGTTTGCGCATGCCTCACAAAAAGCTTCATTAAGTTCATCTAAAGTTGTGGTACGATAAGTGGCTACTTTTTCTTGATTTCGTGCCAAAGGTGCTCGACTGGGTCCGGGCTATTTGCTGGCCAATCTAGCACCGATACTGACTGACTGGTAAGAAACAACTTGACTGAACGGGCGGTATGTTTCGGGTCGTTATCATGCTGAAACGTCCATATAATAGGAAGATGCTCCTCAGCATAGGGAAGCATCGTTTCCTCCAATATTGCCTTGTATTGATGTTGGTCTAAGTTACCCAGAACTTTCCTTACAGGTCCCACTCCACGTCCAGAAAATGAATCCCACATTTTAATGTTTCCACCGCCATGTTTCAACTGCTTTTTTGTGAATCTTGGATTCATTTCCGCTTTAACTGGACGCTGTACGTATTGCCTTAGTCTCGTTAGAGAATAATACATGTTGCCATTGGGCGTAGGTCCAATGTCCATATTTACGTGCAAACGAAAAAGGAGCATTTCTATGTTCTTTCTTCAACCTCTTTGCGAGCCACTGTTCCGAACAACCCCGATTCTACCAGACGTCGTCGAACGGTCCTCGCTGAGACACCAGCTCTTTCGTCTATCCCAAACACTTCGTGTTTAATTAAAATTGAGCCTAGAAACGTTTTTTCACAAAACGTTTTTGAACAATTTAAATGTTCTGCTATCTTTCGGTATGGCCAACCATGCTCGACAACAAACTTCATGATAATTTTTCGTAGTGTTGGATCGCAACTTTTATTTTTACCCATTTTTCTTCAAAATATTTTTCAAAACCTAAAATAAATATCGGGATTGCCGCCAAAACTACCACGAAACAATAAGAAAAGAAGTAATAAAGTATTGAGATTCAAATTTTGAAAATAGAACGCAATGTCTCAGTGCCCCTAGTTAAATGGCCAGCCAGCATTATTTGAACAAATATCACTACGATAATCTATCAGTTTTACTGTAAAGAGGTTTAATGTTTAAAAAGTTGTTATTGTTTGTATAATCGGGCACATAAATGACTGATTATACTTACGTGTAAGAGATGTGGAATATGGTTTAGACTCGTTGGAAAATAAAAAATAAATTCACAATTCGGTTTAACCAAAGAGTGTCCATAATTAGTTGACCACGACTGTATATGTAACTAGCTTGCGTTAACTGGTAAGAAGAAGATACTCATGTAAATTGAAACTGTCAAAAGGAGGGTTACACTAATATCTATTTTAAACGAACATTTATCTTTGTAATGGAATGACGAAGAGCGTGCATCCTGTTGATAATATATGAATATGACTAATTAAAAATCTTCCTTTCAGTACAAAAGTGGATGTTTAGGTTATATCTATCTCACAAGTGGCTCAAAGATTTAACGAGTATTAAATACAGATTGAATTAAAAAACAGTTTATCGGGTTGACCAACCGCGAGGCTCGGGTTCAATTCCCGACGGGGCAGACAGTTGTGTGATGAACATTTAGATGTCTGCATTTTCGGGTCTGGGTGTTTATTAAATTTATTCTGGTTATCTATTTAAGTACCTATTTCTATGTATTAGAATCGTTGACTAACACCCATAACACAATCATATAATTTGCTTACTTTGGGATTAGATTCAATTTGTGTAAGTTGTCCAGAGATATTTATTATATTGTTATTAGCTAGGATTTTTGTGGGATAAGACAGGAGCACACGGTTTTCCTGGTGGTAAAAGATAACCGTGCTTGACCCCGTAGGTTGCCAGGGTATTATGTCTATCAGTGCCGGATTAAGCCCATAGGCCATTTTGATTTTGGGGCCCTCCCTTTTTCAAAATTATTGTCAAATTGACGGCTGTTTTCGCAATTTCAGAATTTCAAACACCTCATATATCATATCGAGGTTTTAAACAAAACCAAACAAACGAAATCATTTTTTCATTCAAATGATACCTAAATTACCTACAAGCGCGCTAAATATAAGCGCGCAATATGACACCAACCAAATAAAATTAACTTATCAAATGAATAATAAAATCGTTTTTTAATTTAAAAAAAATACACAAATTAAAAATTTAACTTCGAAAAAGAATTCATGTCTAATTTTCTTGGGAGCTCCTGATCGTCGGGGGCCCCACTCGATGGCCTAGTCTGGCCTATTGGGTAATCCAGCACTGATGTCTATTATACCAATCTACCATCCGAACTGGATCACATCACTGCCAAACACTTTATTATTATGGTGGCAGGAGTAGCGATAGATTTCTATACGAAATTTATAGCTCCAGAGAAGTTGAAAAAAGCGCGAAGATAGTAACACTTAAGTCACTAAACAAACCTACACGGCCAAGTTGCTGTACAGCAACTGGTATTGTTGGTTATGAAACATATAGCCTATGCTCGCCTCTTACGAGCTGCCAAGCAACATTGCAGATGGTCTATTCTAGGCTCGTAGTAGCAAGCCTAGGTTAAAATATAGGTAATTACCAACAAGTAGTAGTAGTAGGTAGAGTGCTATGCAATAACTTGCCCGGGTGGGGATCCACCGCATTACCTATAATCGCCGTAATGTCACTGTCATGTTTCAATTGGCAGTATTCTCGAAAGGCCTAGAAGAGGAAATAATTCTAGAATATAGACGATAAACATGTTCAGGTTATAAGATACCACGAAGATGGTGGGCTTTGGACGGTAGTTTTCAGCTTGAAATCCACTCAAACTTATGACCGTACAGCTTTGGTTTTCGGCTCCAAGTTTCTGAACAATGAGTTAATGAGAAAAATGGTATCATATTAATCAGATCTTGAATTTTTTTAGATATTGGAAGGCAAATAAGCAGATAGATTTTGTCATGGTAAGAAATTCACGCCGCCTAAAAACACCAAAGCTGGCAATGGTGCGTTACCAATCTGAGGCAGGGATGTTAGGCCTCGATTAAAAATATGGCTACCGGCTACCTTATCCTTCGAAGCGGCAAGCACTGACATCATGGCAGATGGTCTATTCGGCAAAGGAGCCCGGACCAAGACGGGGTAAACGGAGAGATCTAATTAATGAGATATCATCATCATACATCGTAAAGTACAACCACTTCATGAGCATGTCCGAATCGCACTTGGCCACTTTTTATTTTTATGTACTCAACTTCTGAACTATTTGAAAACTGATTTACATTTTTTTGTATTTGAACGTACTTCCCACGTAGTCCTGCTGCCGCCAGTTCTGGACCTGATGATGAGTTCTCAGGTAAATTGACAAAATACTCAATGCTTGCATACCTAGATCATAAACTCATGAAACTGAAGTCAGGTTTTTGAAGGTTAACATATTTATTACAGTCGCTTAACTTATTGAAATATAGGCAAGTAAAAATGTGATATTCTAAACTGACAATGTATTACCTTCTCAAAATATGAATTTTGTTGTTATTTATACAGAACTAGCGGCCCGTCTGAAAACCCATTTATTCATTACTTATCGGAGGATAGTATTTGCTGTTTCTCGTAATAGCTTATAAGACATTTAAGTATCTTCACGCCCTTATCCCCGAAGTGTAGGCAGAGGCATACCCACAACTAGTCGAAGACACTAAGTCCCGCAATGTGGTAGGTGGCAAGCCTGTCGCTAACCGGGCACAAATCCAATCCTAAACAACGTTTTTTATTAGAAAACTGGAAAAACCCAATTTCCTTTTTATTGCTCGACCCGGGAATCGAACCCAGGACTTTACGTAGTCAAGTCCAACAACTGAACCGCTAAACCACATAGGTGACGTACATTTAGTTTAACCCTATACTATGCAATATTTTTATGTTTTAAATTTTTAATTTTTCGAATAAATTATGTTTCTGAGTACATAGAGGAACACACTTCCAAAATGACATACATTTTTAAACAGTTAAAACTTGCAAAATATCGAGATGATATGTCTGGAACGGAAGTCGTAATATAATAATAATGAGCACTGACGCTAAGCTATGAATGATAGGAAAACATAAGAAGAGAAGGTTGCCGTCATGTTGTGTTCAAGATTGCAAATAAACCATCAGCTTAAAATAAGTAGTACTAGCATAACATGAGTAAACTTTTTCAACAGTTTGGCTCTATATTTTTGATTTTTTCTCTACTTTTTCTTTGTTACCACTCTGCATCTTTAAGACCAAGTAACATTTGCAGTTGGAATGTTGTTTGGCTGAACAGGGCCTTAATCAAAGTTGGGAAAGCTATGTTCCAACGTGTTGCAAGGTCGCAACGCACGGAGTTAAAGTCTGTTATGACTCTATTTGTCGGACGGGAAAAGCTGCCAGTGTAGATTAGGCCTAAACAAATACTAAGATTTTCCCTATCGGCGAACTCATGTCACCACGTCTGTTTCTATATTTTATTATCACTTTTTTGTTCTTTATTTAAGTTGTTTATGTTAAGAGTTAAGTTAGATTTTTAGTTGTTTTGTTTTTGTCACTGTGGCAAGTTTTAGTCTGTCAATGAAAGTTTCCTCTCTTTTTTTCTTTCCAAACTAATAACCAAAATCCTATTTTCATCCAAATAGAAGATGGGAAAAAAAGCTTAATTCCGGTACATTCGATAGAAGACTGTGACGTTGATGGAATTATAACTCATCAGACAGCCCCGGACCTGATCCTTTACCATGAGATGCTATAGATTACGTTCAGTAATTTATGTATCAAAATCTATAGCGATTTTGATCTTGAAATTTTGTACTCTTAGTTACCAGTCACTGTTCCAAATTTTCATACAAATAATTTACGTAGACGCTAGCGAGTATAGTAAACTCGACAAGCCGTAAACTCATGATTCTCTTTGGTCAAGATCGATGATTTTGCAAAATCTATTTTGCTGTTGTCACTTTTTCTTTAATACAGCAGCAAAAAGGATTTATTTATAGGGCTTCCAATTTTAATTCTGATTTGAAATATCATCACAGATACATAAAAAGCGTTTATTTTTTTAGTGAAGTATCAATAAGAGGTAATACCACATACATGTGCTATTTTCATATGTTACCTTCTTCAAAAATAGTTTCTAGCAAATAAAAAAATGAACCAATAATAAACCTTATTGGACTATTTTTTATGACAATAGAAGGCAAACAAGCAGACAGATTTCCTGATGGTAAGAAATTCACGAAGCCTCGAGACACCAAAGGTGGTAATGGTGCGCTGTCCACTTGAGGCCGGGATGTTAGGTCTCGAGCAAAATTAAATTTACAGTCTATCTTACCCACCAAACCGGGACACGTCAATGGCAAGCACTGACGTTATGGCGGTAGGAATAGGTAAGGCAATGGTACCACTTCAGTGCCGCTGCGAAACTCTACCACCTAGAAGTAATTATTGCAAAATAATCATAAATATTGAAATTTATTACCATACGCGTGTTAAATGCTCGCATCTGGTCCACTATTTCGCCATCTTCTAGCAAGTTTTTCCAGAAGTGTGATAGTATTTTACTTCATCAAAAAAAAGCATTCCTGTTTGTATCCCCATAGATGTAGACACATATTTTAGCAATATTTCCTCTTCCTCCTCCTGCACTCAGTCTTGAAACCCGTTTATTTATAGTTTATCAGGAGGATAAAATTTTGTTTTGTGCAATATTACCAGCATTTAATAAATTATATATTTGCCATTTCAATAATTATATTTAACTTCAACTATCCAGACAAAATCACAGAAACGATAAAATAAAGAGGAAAGAGAAAGAGCGTTTGTAATCCACTCCAAACCCTACCTATCGATTTCAAAAATTTTTTCATGTCTACCAAGTCAACTTAGATCTAACCTATCGGACCTGGT
Organism: Calephelis nemesis; assembly: GCA_002245505.1. Taxonomy (NCBI): domain Eukaryota; kingdom Metazoa; phylum Arthropoda; class Insecta; order Lepidoptera; family Riodinidae; genus Calephelis; species Calephelis nemesis. The sequence goes on from NJDD01002960.1 coordinate 78,668, forward strand.
GAACCTCCAAGCGTGACATTAAGAGTTAATTAAAGTAATGTATGTAAGTGTTATTTTCCTTGTTTTTAACCTCGGGCAAAAAAAGGTTTTGAATGTGTGTGACCGATTTTAATGTTTTTTTTTTGTTTCAAAGCTGACGTGAAATAGAGTTTTATTACATGTAGATTTTGTCGGGGTTATTGATTTTTTTTAAATATTGTTGTTACTCTAAATCTTATGATTAAAGATGACTAATTAATCTATACATTTATAAGCATAAATTAATTATTCGTCTTTAATTTTATAATAACACTAGCTGTACCCGCGAACTTCGTTCCGCCCGTATAGTTTATATGGGTAAACTAAAATGTTGTTATCTCAGTGTTCTCACAATCGCACAGGATAAAAAGTATCCTATGTCCTTCTCCCGGTTCTAAGCTACCTCCCCACATATTTCTAGCCTAATCGGTTCAGCCATTCTTGAGTTATAAGTAGTGTAACTAACACCACTTTCTTTTATATATAGATGTCCTGACTGACTGATTCATCATCGCCGAGCAGAAACTGTTAAAGTTACAGCCATGAAATTTGGTGAGTTGGGTCGTTTTATTGAGTAGACACTAAGGAAGGAATTTTGGAACTTTTAAGGGGATGAAATAGGGGTTGACACTTTGTATGGAAGACCGTCATTTTTTAAGCTTAAAATCTGAAACTTTATTTTTTAGCTACTTATTAACTATAAGTAGATACATATTTAAGCGTTTCTGGATATTATACCCCTAAAGGGTTGAAATCGAAGTTGAAAGTTTATATGTAAGTCCTTAATAATGCGCTATAATCAGTAAATATATTGACTGCCAACCGATAACCGTTTCTCATAATAACTTTCATGTAGATTTAACTTTTTTGAAAGAATAATACCAGATGCTTAATTTCGGATTTTCATGCTTTTTAAGCCAAAGTACATAAAATCCTAATAGACTGATTTTTTGCTAAATATTTAAACTGATCTACACATATAATAAATATGTAAAAGTGTATTCTGTACATAGAAAGTATTTAAAACATACATAACGTGTGATAGCATAAGACGACTGTTGCCTATAAACACCGTTCATATTATGTCGTAGGTGCGTTGCTGTCCTTTGGCCATAATATGAAGCCATTACCCTCCAGATTTGACATTTTTGGCAGTAATAAGTAAGGCGGTTAATCCCCACCTGGGCAACGGCACTTTGTACTTTACCAGCAGTAATAAGTAAGACGATTGATCCCCAACTGAGCAATGGTAGCTGTACTGTAGATACCAGCAGCTATGGCGATGAATCCCCACCTGGACAACGGCACTTTACCGCCAGCGGTCTTGTTGGTTTATGCTTTTTTTTTATTTTTTATGATATTGGAAGGCAAACAAGCAGACGGTTTTCCTGATGGTAAAAAATTCAAGCCGCCTACAGACACCAAAGTTGGTAATGTTACTTTGCCAACCTGAGGTCAGGAAGTTAGGCCTTGAGTATAATTAAGTTTACCGGCTATCTTACGCTCTGAACCAGAACACGTCAACGGCATGCATTGACGTAATGATGGCAGAAATAGGTAAGGTGGTATTACCAATCTGACGAAACTCTACTACCTAGTAGGATGTCACGGTGTTAGTTACGGTAAGCCCATGCTTGCCTTTTACGAGTTGCCTGGCAAGAAGGCAGATGGTATATTCTGCAAAGTAGCCCGGGCCAACACGGGGGCAATGGTAATAACTGATTTTACCTTTGCTCGCCTCTTACGAATAGCATATGACGAAACTGGTTGTTTCTACACAGGTAACCCGAACGAACAAAGCCGAATGAAACAAATTAAAAAACTACATTTTTTCTTACAATATAATTAATTAAGTATAGTGTTCTGAATCCACTTTATCACATCTTAGGTCAGTTCTAGAACTTCCATTACAGTTTGGCTTTTTTGTGAACAATTTTGACCATTTTCACCTGCAACCACAATAGCAATATTAAAAAATGTGTTTAACTAGCTGTCTGGCGAACTTAGTTCCACCCGTTCAGTTTGTATGGGAATAATTGAAATGTTATTTTCACAAGGTCCCTTGCAGTCGAATGGAATAAAAAGTGTCGTATGCCCGTCTCCTGGTTCTAAGCTAGCAAGCTACCACATCATTAAATTTTCGGAAAAATTGATTAAGCAGTTTCTGAGTTGTAAATAGTGTAACTAACACTACTTTGTTGTACATGAAGATAAGAGTATATTATTTTTTGAGATGATAACATTAGTAATCTAAGGCCCATCACATACATACTTGCAGAATTCCCTGTTTTCGAAAATTCGAAATGAAATTTGTAAAGCTGTGAATAAATAAAAATCAGCGGGCCTGCCACACACGTTCAAAAAATTATCCCTACGATAATTGCGCGGACAGAGGTATGAATGTATGAGGTATGAAATTTGGTACATTTACAGTTTATGTGTAGGAAAAGTGCACAGATCTAATATTTTTCAATAATAATGCTTATAAATGAAGAAATCTCACTGGACAAGGTCACACAAATTTTATTATGGGTGTTAGTCAACGATTCTAATACATGGAAATACTTAAATAGATAGAATAGAAAAAATTGAAGGGTAAGGTAGCGGAATAATTGCGCGGACAGAGGTATGAATGTATGAGGTATGAAATTTGGTACATTTACAGTTTATGTGTAGGAAAAGTGCACAGATCTAATATTTTTCAATAATAATGCTTATAAATGAAGAAATCTCACTGGACAAGGTCACACAAATTTTATTATGGGTGTTAGTCAACGATTCTAATACATGGAAATACTTAAATAGATAGAATAGAAAAAATTGAAGGGTAAGGTAGCCGGTAAACTCACCTTTGCTCAAGGCCTAACATCCTGGCCTCAGGTTGGCAACGCACCATTACCATCTTTGGTGTCTTTAGGTGACGTGAATTTCCTACCATCAGGAAATCCGTCTGCTTGTTTGCCTTCCAATATCATAAAAAACAAAATGAACACCCAGACCCGGAAATGCAGATAATATCTAAATGGTCATCACAAAACTGTCGGCCCCCGTCGGGAATCGAACCCGAACTTCGCGGTTGGTTGACCCGACAAACTGTTTTTTTAATTTAATCAGTATTTAATACTCGTTAAATCTTTAGGCGTGAAGATACTTACTTACCACCTCTGTGATCTAGCTGTCCAGTTGTTGGACTCGACTGCATGAGGATCCGGGTTCGAATCCCGGGTCGGGTAACGAAAAGAAAATTAGGTATTTCCAATTTTTTAATTAAAAAAAGTTGGTCGGGATTGGAAATGTGCCCGGTTGGCGATAGGCTTGCCACCTATCACATTGTGGGACTTAGTGTCTTCGGCTAGTCGTGGGTGCCCTGGTTGTGCCTCTTCCTACCTCTTCGGCGATATGATAAGATCAGATACTAGATACTTACTTACTCTATGGCTCTGGCTATATATCGTTAACTAACACCCATAAGACTAGCTTACAATTAGCTTACTTTTGTGTAAGATTCAACCTGTTTAATTTATTTAGATTCTGTGCATGCCCCAAATATCTGCCTTTATATCAATAAAATACTTTTAGAAAAGTGGAAGTTCACAATTATTAATAATTAATATACCTTACCTTTGACACTGTAACTATCGCTTTTCAAACGCCTTTTAACAAACATTAAAATAAGTGCAATGAAGATTACTGCAAATACTATCAAGATGTACATCCAAGACTGCCATCTGAAACAAAAATTATGTTTTTTCTAATAATTTACGTGGTTTTAAAGGGAACTCTTTGCCTCAGCTTCTGTTAAAAAAATACAGTCGGATTTATAACCTCCTCTTTTTTGGTGGTTACAATTTGCTTAGACATTAAGAATGATTATAGCACATTGCAACCTGGAGGCTGGGGTATTAAACGTCTCACGTCAGTATATGGGCTATCTGATTAAAGGTTTCAGCACACATATCAACTCGGAAAGGAATCGTCACCGTATCGCCTTTATTGTTTGTATGAAACTCCATACTGCAACGCACACTAATCGGAATCGTTACGTAATCCCTGCGCCTTGGAACAGGCTCACGGTCGGTGAGCCGTAAGCGTGGTGTCGTTTAGCCATAGCCGAGACGATGTACAGGAGCTGCTGATACTGTTTGGTTACGAGCATACATTAAGTGGACGCCTGGTTGACGGCGATGCGAAAGGCAATACGGTGACGATCCTCTTCAGAGTTGATATATATGCTGAGACCTTAAATCGGAACTCGAAAATGACGAGCAGTGAAGATGGGGAGTACCAATTTGAGTGGGAGCAACAACCTAGTACTCTATTTCCACCAAGTACTAAAGTGCTGTGCCGCAGCTCACGTAGATTCGTCACGTGCCCGAAAATCTTGCTCTTTATATGTAACTATCCACAAGCTAGATCCACACATTTGCCGCTTGCCACAAACTAAAAACTTATGCAAACGCTTGGAACCCAAATCGGCGAGATACATACGTTTGCGAATGTGTTGGTGTGTTTTAAACAAGTAAACATGACGGACATGCAGCTGTTGCCAGCTAATAACATTTGATTGAACTTCTTCTTATTAAGGTGATTCGTTTTTCATACTAAATGTATTTCACTTTCTTAAATGTCCTATGTTAATTTTAAACTCATTTTGACTTAAAGTAGGCCTTATTCGTGGTACTACTTTCGCAACATCAAATATAATTCAATTTAATAACCTAATAGTATATTATTTCACTGTGATAAAATGAGCTAAATTTACGTATGTGTTAGTGCAAATAC
>NJDD01002960.1:83687-97838 GCA_002245505.1 Calephelis nemesis
TTCTAGACAAAATGACACTAACCATAGAAATAAAGAAATATTGTGAATACAGTTGTCAGTTCTCACGCAAACATACGTAGATGTCCTTACTTTTACTTTGTTGGTACCTTTTTTGAAAAACTAAAATGTTATCTATGTATCTATACTTCATCATGTCGGTTTTTCGTGACGGTGTGCACGCGCATCGTAAAAATTTACCCTCAGAATTTTTTCCTAACGCGCCAAAAAAAGTATAACATCAAAAAACAAAACGAAAGGGGAAAATAAAAGTAAACAACAAATTTAACTGGTTTCTTGATAATTTCACTTAAACGTTCACATGCGTGGGCTACATTTTCATCCCTTATCTTTTAGTTTGTGATTCCAGGTTTTGGTTAAAAGAAAAATATGATTTCATCATTAGACCTATACATACATTTTTATTAATTGAAAAATCGTAAGGCACAATTTAATAGAAACGCACCAATGATTTATCTTAACGCAATTGATTTATGTTTACATTCGACACTCGATCGGGTCCGCTACAAATCCTGGCAAACCTATATAAACCCAGCCAAACACCGAGAAGTTGGGCAAACGTGTGCATCCAGCTTAAGACTCATTGTCCTGATAACCACAGTCATAAAACATGTTCGGGAGCAATTCCATAATGAAATTAGAAATCACGCAGACTACATTTTGCTGTCGTTTTTGACGACATGTGTGATACCGATCACATATCAACCATAAGAGAGCCATTCATGCCGCGAACTTGCGCACATCGCAAACACAACGTTAAGTCGACGCTCCGATACTGTCTGCGGTATTGAATGTTGTAACGTCTTTGCAACCATTAACCACAACGAAACGACATCTACATTTTATCGTTGCGACAACCCAATTTTAAATAAAACTTCAACCACTATTCACATGCATCCACGACAATGCTGTGGTTGTCAAATATTTGAATCTGACTTATGGCGTGCTTCTATGTGGAACAGTTGTCTCTTAACATTAGAGAAATTTGCTTGTTCGATATAACACAAAAAAACTTAGGTGAAATACTTACTTGAAATTTATTGGTAAACTTTTTAAAATACCGTTGGTGCTGTTATTATCATTCATGTGTTTGTATTTTGTCGGAATATCTGTTATAGTATTTTCATTAACAGTTTCTGTTATATATACAACAGAAGAAAAGTTAGTTTCTGTATCAAAAGTAGACGACAGTTGTATATCTTCCGTGCTTGTTAAGGACGTGAGACTTGTACTAGAGTCAGTTGAATAAGCAGTGGAAGACATCGTAGAAATACAAATGTTATCTTCAGATTTTTCATAATTTAATAAGCATTCACATTCATCTGGTGCCACACAAGTGGCGTTTACACAGGGTTTGGTACATATTGGCAAACATGAACCATTTTTGAATATGTAACTATCATTACATTTACATTGATTTGGTGCAACGCATTCACCATTTCCACAATCTTCGTCGCATACGGGCACACAATTATAATCATTTTTATGGTCATGAGTGTAGTTCAAAAAACAGCTACATGTGTTCGGAGCAATACATTTACCATTTTTGCATTTGTTGTTACATATCGGTATACACGTATAGTTTTTAAATCGATATCCGATTTCACATTTACATTGATTAGGTGCAACGCATTCTCCCTGTCCACAGCTTTTATCACATACTGGGACACATTTGTTTGATTCTTTTACATCTTTATTATAACCTTTGTAACAATCGCAAGTGTTTGGTGCTATACATTCACTGTTTATGCAGGTCTTGTTGCATGTCGGTTTACATGTATAATTTTCAAACCGATATCCGTTACTGCATTTACATAGATTTGGTGAAACGCATTCTCCGTGTCCACAGCTTTTATTGCACACTGGTACACATTTGTTTAATTCTTTTATATCTTTATTATAACCTTTGTAACAATTGCAAGTGTTTGGTGCTATACATTCACTGTTTATGCAGGTCTTGTTACATGTCGGCTTACATGTATAATTTTCAAACCGATATCCGTTATTGCATTTACATAGATTTGGTGCAACGCATTCCCCATGTCCGCAATCCTTATCACACACTGGCACACATTTGTTTAATTCTTTTATATCTTTATTATAACCTTTGTAACAATCGCAAGTGTTTGGTGCTATACATTCACTGTTTATGCAGGTCTTATTACATGTCGGTTTACATGTATAATTTTCAAACCGATATCCGTTATTGCATTTACATAGATTTGGTGCAACGCATTCTCCCTGTCCGCAGCTCTTATTACACACTGGTACACATTTGTTTGAATCTTTTATATCTTTATTGTAACCTTTGTAACAATTGCAAGTATTTGGTGCTGTACATTCACTGTTTATGCAGGTCTTGTTACATGTCGGCTTACATGTATAATTTTCAAACCGATATCCGTTATTGCATTTACATCGATTTGGTGCAACGCATTCCCCATGTCCGCAATCCTTATCACACACTGGCACACATTTATTTGAATTTTTAGGATCTTTTTTATAACCAACATTGCAAGTACATTTGCCAGGCGCAACACAGATACCATTAGAGCAACCGCTTTTACAAATTGGTGAGCAAGTTTCATTTTGAAATAAGTAACCGTTATCACATTTACAAGTATTTGGTGCAGTACAAACTCCGTGTCCACAACTTTTCTCACAAACTGGTCCACATACGTTGGGTTTATCTTTGTTTTTCGTATATCCACTGTGACATTTACATTCATTTGGTGCATCGCATACACTATTTTCACACTGTGGGTAACATATTGGCTTACATTTCAATTCTCCCCTGCAAATATTAAAACAGTAAATCGTGAATAAAGCATAAATCATGAGTATGTTAAGTAAATTAGTGTATGTCATATTTTCTCGATGCCACAAAATTCAATCCGACGAGCTAAGGTAAGGATGATACGACTTTACCTAAGATTCGTTTAATCACTGACAGTAAGCACTAGTTTTCGTTGTAGCTCGCACTTATCTCCTCAGTGACAGAAAATTCTTGCTTGTTGCTTGTATGTCGCTCTATGTACAGTCATTTGTATAGTTATACCCTGTCTTACGATGAGGAAAGAAATAACACATTCCTCATAAGCTTTAACCTTTTGATTTTTTGAATAAACCGAAAGATTTATTTGCCAATTACAATACGGTAAGTATGTTAATTAAACCTGCTGATTGACAAAAAAATCGATGTGTTATTGCCATACCATAAAAGAACGTTAAGCTTATACGACAAATAAATGTATGCTTATTGGAAGGTAAATTGGTCTATTTTTTAACGAAACATAAAATCCAGCTAACGTGGAGACATCTCGAGTTTTGCTGTTTCTGACTTTAGCTTTGTACAATAAAGCCAGAAACCATTTGCACGTCCGTTACCAGCATAGTAGTCTTTATTTTCATCTAAACCTTTCAAAATCAACCTTGATTTACAAAAAAAGTAGCTGATGTTTGAACACTGGTTTTAAGTTACGGGCTTCTTTAAACACCTAAGGCTAAGAACTCGCGGAGCGTTTGCTAGTCTCGCCCACTGCGGTCGTGGAACTGTGGTTTTGTTTCAATACTCATGAGACCGGTAATTTGTGTCGTAAAGCCGTCGCGGTTGAAATCAACGCCCGCAAACTTGTACGACTCTGCCAGCGGTCGACCCGTGCCGCGAGAACCGCAAACAACCGCGGCCGCTTCGGATGTAAAACGCGTCGTAAAATGCTTTTAATTTCTGCATATTATAAATCTACATTATGCAGAATCTGCGCGCCGGCAACCGCTGCGGGTGCGTGTAAGAACCGCTCCGTGAACCTTAACCTAACGGCGTAATTTGCAATTTTGAACTGACAAACGAGTTAATGATAAATACTATTTGACTACATTTGAATTTACGATGTGAAAACCCAAAATAATTCGTCGCAATTATGAAGAGCTGAATATTCGACAAGAACTATGCACTTTTTTTTATTTGTTTAATATCTCAAGTTCATTATCTTTTTATACAATTTCGAAATTAATTGCCAATCCACATATTATTGTTGAGAAAATTATACTTCCATCCTTAAAAATTGCAGCATCTCTATTGTTTGAAAAAAGATAGAAATACCAAGTCATTTAGCATTATTAAATAACATGGTAAAGCTTTGATGTGGATATTAAAAAAAGTTAAGCATCAGCTCCAGAACTCGCTTTAAAATTAATTGACTTAATCATATGTAGAAAACAATGTAGGTTTTGAATATTAATTAAACCTATTGTACTAGTAATAAATGTGTAGTGTTTGGCCTAATGGATCCAGTTTTTTGTTTAAAAGTATCAAGTGGGTCACAAAGGGGCAGTATAAAAATTAGCGGGTCATGACAAAACAGTGTTTGGGAAACACTGGCTTATGCTATAGTCGTACACAAACAACAAAATTTTTAGAAAAGTAGTTACAGTTATTAGTAATTGTCGTTTATCTTTTGTAATAGCTATAAAATATACAAAAGACAACATTAACATATACACACCAGTAATAACTTTTTTTCGAATATCCGTCACAGCAATATTCTACAGTTTTCCATCTGCTTTTCTGTAATAAATAAACATATTTTTTAGACAACCTAAAACAGTTGAAACATAACAATTTTAGTTGAACATTTAATGGGTTTAACATACATACTGGTATCATCATGCGAAATCCTTTGCTTTTTTTAAATGTTAATTTTAAAACTTCACCGGGTTTTAACTAACTTTGATCTTAACGCCAAGTCACTTACGTGGTAGGCAGAGAGCATTAAGTGCCAAATGTCATGTTGTTTGCAGAGCTGTCTAGCTTCCTTTACATTCATTACCCTTTTCAATACAAACACCCCGGTTTCGGAGATTTTTGACACCAACCTCCGATTAAACCCAATCCTACCTACATATCTACATCCATCCACGTTCGTATTGCATATCTGCTTGTCTAAACTAAATATCATTAAATAATATTAATTTTAAGTTCAATCGAATAGCCATAAGCATGCGGTGGCAGAAATTCCAGTTTTAAGTAGGTATTGTTTTTTTTTCTTGAATGTAAATATTAGAATATTATTAGCAATCTATTTTTATAGTGAAGAGCACACATAAGAGTATTATCTGTGCTTCAACTAGTAAACACGAAATTCTAATTTAGGGGCGTGGCTAACTGCGTGACAACGATCATTCACTGTTTTCTATGTTAAGGTCTTAGAAAACAATTAAACATATTTTATTAGATCGTATATATTTTTCATTAACACAAGAGACATTAACAAAAATATAAGGGTTGACGTTTAAAAAAAATAAGTTTATCAAAACCTAGTTTTAATATTCTTAACGCGAATAGACGTTTAAAGGGCACATTTCAACTGGTCAATGTTTTTTTTTATTCTACTCTACTTTTCGAGCATTCCAGAGCTCCGTTTTTTTTTTATTACATTGAAAGGCAAACAAGCAGATGGTAAGAAATTCACGCCGCCTAGAGACACCAAAGGTGGTAATGGTGCGTTGCCAACCTGAGGCCGGGATGTAAGGCCTCCAGCAAAAGTAAGTTTATCGGCTACCTTACCCTCCAAACCGGAACACGTCACGACGTCATAGGTAAGGCGGTGGTACCAATCCGGGTAAGTCGCTGCGAAACTCTACCACCTAGTCAGAAGACATGGTGTTAGTGACGGTAAGCATTTGCTCCCCTTTTACGAGCTGCCTAGCTCTAGAATTTATGTTATTCGCTAGTTTGGTCTTAAAGTGTGCCCTGGCTGGAATTCAGTCCTATAGGTTTACAGGTCGGTTAACTAAAGCTGGCACGTTCACAATACTCACACTTATGCAATTTCACTATACAGGCTGTTCAAAATAAAATATTTTGATTCGAATTGCGATTCGACAAGGCCCGTATTCAGAAACTGATCTTAGGCCACGCTGTATATAAAAACCGAAGCAAAAGCAAAAAAACAACTGTCCCTTTCACACTCATAAGCTTGACCGCGCAAGAAAGAGACGCGCAGACTTTTCATGATGCGACGTCACGCCGCGCGCTTATTTACAGACCCTACACAAGCACAACGTGTAAATGTGTTGTACGTGCCAGCTTTTGATAACCGACCTGTAATCTTGACTCTTAATTTCATGAAATTGGAAATTTGAATCGAATATGTTATTTTAGATACTTTTAAACACAATACTAGCGGATTATTATGTTTGCCTGAAAATTTACTTGACGCTCACGAAGTCGTGGGTAACCAGGTTCTGACCTGTAATCTATGGAAATATACTAACAATTCGCGAATCAGTTCTTATCCGATGTCTTACGTAGACATTCTCATCGCACCCAATTATCCACCAACAATTTTCCTCTACAGTTTCTTCATATGTATACCATTTTGTGTAAGTCTCGTAGTAAGTTTCACTGAAAAATAAGAAAACATTTTACTTAAGTGGTGTAAACATTTTACTTAATTACAGTTAAGTGTATTAATCGAATAGCGATTTATAAACTAGCTGCTACCCGCGGCTTCGCCCGCGTTGTCAAGTTATTTAATATTTAGCTCTCCAACGCTGCCCGTTCAAATTTTAAAATAAAAAGTTTTCTTTTCTAATTTCACCTCAGGTAATTAATAGAAATACGTCATTGTCTCTACAATTCTATCTGCATATCGGCAAATACCGTGAAATTAAACTGTATCTTAAGTTGTAGAAACTTCTAACAATAGATTTTTTGAAATTTTAGAAATATACATCATCGGTGTAGTCGTCCGCCGTCTGCCATCACTTCTTGAGATCCTGGGTTCGATCACCGGTTCGGGCAACAAAAAACAAATAGAAAATGTAAAGTTTCAATTTTCTACTGATAGTAACGGTACTGTTGCAACTTGCCCGGGATTGGATAAGAGCCCGGTTGGTTATAGGCTTGCCACCGATAACATTATGGGACTTAACGTCTTCGGCTAGTCGTGGGTGCCATGGTTGTGCAGTTAGGCAGACTAATCCATTGGAGATATCTTCGGATATCACACTTAGAAATTCCAGCAACAAAATTTTGAGCATTGAATGTTGCCGAAAAATAATTCAGGCCAAAATTAATACCAACAATGGTAACTTCACATTAAAATAACGGGATACTCCAGGTGGCATGAGCGGTCACTCTAGGTACATGAAAATTAAAGATAGTTTAAGGTGAGAGAAAGTTTTTTTATTATGTTCCGACTCAACAGCAAGCTCATTTTCATTTTCTGTCTTATTGCTGCGCGAAACTTGTAGTCATTTTCTCAGCATTTTTATTTATAAGTATGTAATATATAATTATTTTCGCAAGAATGTTAATATTTGGAAAACTAATAACTCAAAAATTTATTATTATGCGATAAGAGCCTATCCACGGTCAAAGAATCGCCCTAAAATACTACAAAATAAAATGTTGTGTCTATTTAGAAATGGAAATTAATAAACATAAGTAAATCAAAACAAAACTTATTCATTTAAAAAGTATTATACGATGATATTCTGGAAAGAACAAATAAATAAAAACTAGTTCATTCAATAAGTACAACCGTTCCGTAAGCAGCCGACCACGCGTCTAGGTCACGCGGTCGGTAGACTATAGTTACAGAACCCTATTATTCTTATTTATGACTGTAGTGTTCTTTGGCGGAGCAGCATAGTATCTTGTAGACTTAAAACTGGGACCACCGCGACCGCCTTCCTCTCATGACAACTTGCCAGCTTTGCACATCTGTGCACGCAGTACTCGATCATTTGATGTTATTTACAAGTGTGATATCCCCTATGATAGTTATTTAAATCAAATGATGTATAGAGCAATTTTGTTGTATATTAAATATTTGTAAAGAATAGCATATCATGTTTATAAAAACAGCTTCGTAAGTAATGCATTATTTTAAAAAAAATTTGGTTAGCATAGAAAAGGACTTTTTTAGAACTTTCAAAGGAAAACAATTCCGTCATATAGCATTACTAAAGTTAGACCGTTTACGCAGCGCACGAAGCGGTAATTAGGGCAAAAAGTCCCCGATTTTGATTGGTGCGCTGCTCCTATTGGTCTTATGGTTATGATATCTAGCCTTCAGCTTTCCTCGATAAATGGGCTATATCAAACTGAAAATTTTTTTAATCGGACCCTACTGGATCGAATCCTGATGTTAGCGCGTTCAAGCCAACAATCAAACTCATCAGCTTTGTAACATTAGTTTGAACCGATTCTGTGATATACTTGACCTTGCACAGTAAATGTGGGAGAATATTCTGGCATAATGATGTGTGTCCCTACTCCAAACGACATCATTTGAAATCAATTACCTACTGTATATGCGTATGTTGCTTAAAAATCTTCGAGATTCATCAGAGTTGCACAATAAAAGAGACTAACGTCTCAGCTGGTTCACCAAGCAAAGGTGATAATACCTTACCATTAGCACAACCCTGCGTTTCATCTTTGAATTTTAAGGCATCACAATGCTGATATTTTTTATTCATTTGTGCAATTAACATCAAGGGAGAATTTTCATACTGTTACGTATGGTCATAATCAAATCCTGCAATAAGAAAACCATTAAAATTAAACCAACCGAAAATGCTTTTACGTTAAGCTTGACGCTGCGCTCTGTCTGATCTTCTCTCTTGCGTGTATGTAAATGTCTCCAAACCCCTCAAAGACTATTGGCGGACAGCCTATTCTTGCAAATACTTTATTTCGAGATAAAAATAATCATATGTTTGCTTTCCGGCTCCTTAACTACCCCTATATTCATTTTCGTTCAGATTGGTCATACCAAATAAACAAATGAACTTTCGGATTTATAATATTAGTGGGATAGTGGAATAGTAGGAAGTGGGAAGTATTTTCTATCACTTTCACCTTTAGAACTTTTACATAATCTACATAACTTAAATGTATCGAATGCTCTGACGATTAAAAGATTTAAACTCTTGAAGAATTAGTACTTTTTGTACGTGAGCTGATAATTAAGAGTTTCCATCATCACACAGCATCATGAAGTGACCATAGTCGAATGTTAGCATATTATTATACTATATTACCGAGGTTTCCCTAGGACCCCAACATCAGTTCATGATATCAACTATGAAGTATACCCTTTCAAACAAAAAACAATTTTCCAAATCAGTCCAGGGGTCTTCAAGTAATCGCGTAACATACAAAAAAACGTACTAATTTTCGTTCAGATCGGTCCAGGAGTTAGACCGTGAAGAAGGAACAAATAAACAAACGAACAAACTTTCGGATTTATATTATTGAGAATTGTGATTGGGAATTGGGATTGGGATATTGGGATGGGATTGGGATATTGGGATATTAATATTGGGATATTGGGATTGGGATATTAGGATTGGGATATTGGGATTGGGATCGGGTTATAAAGACCACAAAAACACTATTCTTGCTAAGAAATTATTATAGTTTACCACGATTTCCCTAGGATCACAACATCATATCCTGACCTGGTGATCATGAGACTACCTGAGAAGTATAGCCTTTTAAACAAAAAAACAATTTTCCAAATCAGTCCAGGGGTCTTCGAATAATCGCGTAACATACAAAAAAAACGTACAGGCAATTGATTTTCTCCTCCTTTTTAAAATCGGTTAAAAAGTATCCTATGTTACTCTCCGGCATCTAAACTACCCCTACACCAATTTTCGTTCAGATCGGTCTAGGGGATAGACCGTGAAGAAGGAACAAACAAACAAACAAACTTTCGTATTTATGATATTACTGGGAATACTGGGATTAGTACAATGTATGTGTAAGAAAATCAAGTCATATTCTACTAATATTTATTGCACATGCAAGGGATTGTGTTTCTTTAAATATCAATACTTATTTTATTAGTACAGACATATTTTAAAATAAAACAATTACAACACAAAACAAAGGTTTTCCGCACCTCTACCTGAGCTACAACGAATATGAAGGAGTATGAGAGAGAACGCAGTATGCTCCCCAAATATTCCCTGCCGATACCTTGAAATAAGTACCACGACATGTAACATTTTTCGTCGACTGCACATATAGGAAACGTCGACGTAATGACTGGTTAAAAGATGTCGCTTCTCTGAGTGCAGCCTATTCACCGTTTTATGATCACATTACAAAACTGACAAAACAAGAACAGAGAAGGTACCGTTTACATGAAAAAAAATTAGCATTTCCCAAAACGGCAATTTGTACTGTGTACCAGTGTTTCTGGGATGCTCATTTGATAGAGCTTATAAATTAGGCCCTTTTGCCAAATTTTGAGGACTACCATAACCTTTGACGAAGCAGTTTTGTCATATAAAAGTTTTGCTTCGGTTATAAAATACCACTACCTTAGTTCGTACCATAAGATTTTATATTAGTCTTATTTTATTACGGCATTGAATAAAGGATCTTTGTAAATGTTAATCTGCTACAATATTTTTTTGATTCTTCTTCTCCTTTCTTATAAAACTGGCTTTCTATTATTTTTCACAGTACAAGTTGCCAATCTTACCTACTTAAATACTCACCTACCTTACCTTAATATTAAAACTTACCTACTTAAATACGTCACATTACGACAGACTAATATTCCTTAGTTATAACACATATTTCTTTATTTTTTTTCGATATGCTATTTTCTATTAGCTCATTTTCGTTGTCATATTAAGCCATACCAAGGTCTTAGGTGAAGTAGTGGCAACCCTATTAAGCTTAGTTATGTATGCCACCACTATAACAGAAAACAGAAAATACATGATTTTGCACAAGTGAAATATCCACTTTGAATAGTGAATATTTCCCCTGTGCATTTTAGTTAAACAAATTTGTGCACAAAAATAGAAATCTTAAGAAGAAATTTGTAAAATATTGAATTGTTAAGTAATAAAAAATCTGGCTATTCAATTTATTACTTAACTTTTTTTAACTTTGGGACTTTTTGCCAGATTATGGGATAGTCAGGCCCCTGCTGCATACTGTGCAATCAATGTATTTAGACTGTGAAGCACGCGTGCGGATGGATGGCAACATATCGCCTTAGTTTGATGTTAATATTAGCGTCAAGCAGGGTTGTGTGTCGTCAGCACGCTTGTTTATCTTACATTTGGTCAAATGTCTTCAAAGGTTAAGATCATTGAATATGGGAATGCGTATAGGTGACCAAGTGGTGAACTGCCTACTTTATGCAGATGATGCTGTACTTTTGGGCTCTACATCATCTGAGCTGCAAACAGTTGTCACAGTTACGAAAGGAGATTGTAAAGAAAGGGAAAACATTTGAATGCGATGAAAACCAAAACAATGGTTTTGGAAAGAGACGTAACAAGAACGGATGTAAGAGTTTTGGTGGATGATGTAGTGTTAGAGCAAGTGAATGAATTGTATATCGTGGTTGTGCTTTTAGCAGGGATAAAAGGCACACCGCGGATGTAGAGATGAGAGTGTGTGCAGGGAATAGTGTGAATGGAGCGTTGGGTCAGCTATTCCAAATCAAGGTTTTAAGTCAAAAAGCTAGACTCGCTTTGCGTAATTCTGTGCTTATCCCAACGTTATTGTATGGGAGCGAGATTTGGGTATGTCAAAAACAGCATGAAAGTTGAATAAATGCGGTCAAAATGAAAGCGTTGCGGAAAATCTGTGGTGTAACGCTCGCTGACTGCAATCGTAACAGTATGTATGCAATGTATCGTATGTAAATATCATTAATTTTTTGCCACACGCCCTCTACTAATCTGAGTGACCCGTGTATTGAAAATCACGATTTTAACAAATACTCTGAGCTAATAAGCAACAAGACGCCGCGAGAACTGAATTTGATTCTATTTATGATGATGAAATGAAATATTTTGATGAATAAAACAGACGTACAATAATTCTTTATTTTGCTAATGCCGCGTAACCAGTGTTACTATTGTGACGTGTAGTCTTCCAAGGGACAGAGAATGTGACAAGCCTAACTAACGTTCCCACCGTAGCGACCAGACCACGAATAAAGTAAGAACTCGGGAAACAATATAAATTTTCTCGTCCTTCGCACGTGACGGTTAACCCTACCTTAAGTTTCCACCACACACTACTGCAACCAGATCACGAACAGAGTCCGAACTTGAGAAACAAAACAACATGTAACTTCCGTCGCCAACCTTATCGAAGAATTCCCCATAGAGAACACGAAATTATACTCAACGTACTTTTCGCCCCAACGCCTGAGGCATCCTCAGGAAATCGACTGTAAGTATAGTTTTTAATGGGTAAGGAAATATACAATTTGCATTTATTCACAATATATTATTTTTTAATTTGATATTTTTGTTTTTTTATGCATCACAACCCCAAATATCAAAGGTCCTCTAAAATGTACATAATATATCTGAATATGCTCAAATGAAGCCATTTTATTAAAAAAATAATATTGTCCATTTACCTTGTTCTAAGTGAATCACAGTGCGTCATAGGTAAGGCGGTGGTACCAATCCGGGCGAGTCGCTGCCAAACTCTACCACCTAGTCGGATGTCACGGATATATATATATATAAATATATTATTTTGTAAATAGACTACCGGTTTCGCTTATACAGCATCATCAGGGCTGAAACTTAAACTACTAAAAAATATTTTTTATTTGTAAATAAAAATTCATTTATAATGGGTAGATACAAAAACAGTACAAGTGATTCTTTGGTTAAAAATATGAATACCGCTATGTCCTCGTGAATAAAAATTACATTCATTTACTTATATTTTTACCCATCACGCTCCGTTTTGCGTGGGTAATAACTCAAGGAATTTTCTTGTGTTGTTTATTAATTTCATAGGGACTAATCGATAACCAACTACATAAGTAGGGAATATCTATATATATTCATAAGTGCGGCTCTGTGAGAGAAAACTCATATAAAAGCTTTTTTTGTTAATTATCTCTAGTCATATTGATTGTTTAAGTCGATTTTTTAAATTATTTTAACCATTTTCAATTACATTTTAACCGTCATGGGTTTTTTTCAAAATTTTAATTTATTTTTATTTCCAACTTCTTAAAGAGCACAGGTACTTACATACACTAAATCTAGAATGAGCTAGAAATCTAAATCGAGAATCTGCCCATCGGTGATGCGAACTTGAAGACAGTTATTTTTATACTACTTATTTATTTACTTGAGAGTGATTTAGTTTTACCTTAATTATAACATATTTTTTTGATATTGGAACGCAAACAAGCAAACGGATTTCCTGATGGTAAGATATTTACGCCGCCTAGAGACACCAAAGGTGGTAATGAAGCCGGGATGTTAGCCGGGACTTTATGGCGGCAGGAATTGGTAAGTCAGTGGTACCACTCCGGGCGAGTCGCTGTGAAACTTTACCACCTACAGAAAAGGGAATATATTTTATAAGAAGACATGCGTTTGTGTGTATGTGTTCGAGTGTGTAATGTGTATGTATGAGTGACTTGTGTATGGTTTTTAATATGCTTATCTATTAATAGTACTGCTAATCAGCCCATTTGTAACTTCCGTCAGGAAAAATATGGTTATTATAAGCTTGGTGTCTTTGTGTATGTGTGTGTGTAGTATCATTTTTTTTAATGTTTTTATTTATTTGAAAACAGACGAGATTCAGATTGGTCTTAGCTAAGTTACAAATAGGTTTTGTCAGATTTTCTCTATGATGTTAGAGGGCAAACAAACAGACGGATTATAAATGGGAAAAGGACGGATGGTTAGAAATTCACGGTGGTAATGATGCGTTGCCAACCCGAGGCCGAGATGTTCATTTACCGGCTACCTTAACCTCTGAACCGGAACACGTTAACGGCGAACACTGACGTTACGGCGGATTTACATACAATGTTAAATTTTAGTGTATTAATTGGTTATTAGTCTAAATTGAACGGATAGCTTTCTAGTTCAGCTAAATGTTAAAGTGTTCTTTTAGCTTTTTAAACTATTATTTATGCGTGCGTTGCACCCCCGCCCCGTGGAAGTAGGTCATATCCAGTTACACAAACTTTTCGTTTATTTTTTAAATAGTTTTTATTTCTCAAAATTGTATTTGCACTTTTTTCTTTTTTTGTTATTGAGATGACGTCCGCCGTACTTTGGGGGTGTTATAAAAATGAGGTGTTATAGAAATGATGA
>NJDD01002960.1:99574-153699 GCA_002245505.1 Calephelis nemesis
TACAGTAGTTATAGCAACAAAACAAGAATATGATGGTAAAATCAATGATTTTCTTAAAGATGGGCCATTCGAACTATTAAAACATGACCCAACGAAAAAATTTAATGAAATAGTTAAAAATACTCTAAGGTCGACGAATAGTATTTTCACACCAAATGACGAATACCGACTAAAAGTTATGAATCCCAAAATACCTAGACTACACGGATACTTCAAACTTCATAAACCAGAAATACCCATTAGACCGGTAGTGTCTTATACAGATGCACCGACATACAAACATGCAACTGAAATTAACAAGATTTTTTAAGAGCTTATCAAAGTTCAAACCACGGTTTGCTGTTAATAATAGTTTAGATCTAATAAACAATATTAAAGACGTCATTATACCAGAGGAAGGCATACTAGTTTCTTTCGACGTGAAAAATCTATTTCCTAGCATACCAATTAATGACTGTAAAGCCGAAATCTTTCAAGTAATGTCCGAATCGATATTGGAACCACAGAAACTTGTTGACTTAACACATATTTTTGATGTATGTCTATCACAAAACTATTTTACTTACAACAACATAACATATAGACAGTTGGATGGTTTGGCTATGGGAAGTCCTCTTTCACCACTATGTGCAGACATATTTATGAATAGTATAGAAAAGCAGATTTACAACAATGATAAATTTCAACAGTGTATCACATACTGGTATAGGTATGTTGATGATGTGTTTTATGTCTCTGGACTGGATCCATAGATGAACTTAATGTTTTTTGTCATTTATAAATTCAATACATTCACATATAAAATTCACAATGGAAATTGGCTACCATCAAATTAACTTTCTAGATATTAACATAAGTAATAAAAATAAGAAACATGTATTCAAAATTTATAGAAAAGAGACATATAGTGATAATATAATACCAGTAGATTCTTTTCACCCAGACTGTCACAAGCATGCTGCTTTTCATACAATGATTCACCGTCTCATGATGATACCACTAAGTTATAAAGATTTTCAAGAAGAACTGAAAACCATTAAAATAATAGCCAAAAACAATGGATATAACCCAAGACTAATAGTTTGCATCATAAGGAAGAAGAACAAGAATTATATAAAACAGTCGTTATATTCTGAAGGTACTAATGTAGTCAATAAGGTTAAAAACTATGTAAGGTTGCCATATCTAGGGGACATTTCCTATAAGTGTTTAAGATTATTAAAAGATAAGAAGCCGGTTTTCTATACAACTAAATCTGTAAAAAGATTACTTTTTAATAATAAAACTAAAGTGCCGAAAATGTCAAAGAGTGGAATTTATAGGTTAAGTTGTAAAAATTGCAATGGTACATACGTGGGTCAGACGGGAAGATCGTTTTCAATAAGGTTAAGGGAACATCTTAGAAGCTGGCGCTCGGGAAAAAGAGATTCTGCCTTTGCTAGACATTTATTAGACGAGGGTCATACTTTTGACCCAACATGTAACTTGGAACTACTTCATTTTTGTAACAAAGGCAGGAAACTCAATTCTCTAGAGGCGCTAGAAATAAACAGACTTAAAAATGTCCCAACTTTATTGAACGATCAATTGGACCTAAACAACTCTCCGCTTCTTAATTTACATTTTTAAATGTTTAAGACAGCGTGAATTATATTAATATTTAGATAGATGTTCGCAATTAATTTTATTTTCGTATTTTTATCTAATTTATGTCTTACATTAATTTAATTTATTTCATTTTTTAATAATTTAATTTATTTGTTATTTGTATATTTTTGACAATTCGACTAGGGTATCGGTATTCTGACATTTTATATCGCTTGACATCATTTATATTTTTTAATTTTTAATTTATTTTTTCTATTTTGATTTTTTTTTCTATAAATTGACATATAAGTTTATTTTATTTTTTAATACAATGACATTTTACAATCTAACTGTAATCCCTATTTTTGGGAAAATAGAATTGCTGTGGTATAACTTTGTTGTGGTTTGTTTACTGTTAATATTTTAATATGTGGGTACCGTCAGTAACATCTAACTAAATAGGTATCGAACGTTAAATCAAAAAGTCCTTTTTATCTTTAGTTTTAAAAGCCCTGATGATGCTGTAAACAGTCAAACCGGTTGGCTAGAAAGTAGCAGAAAGTGTTAAATAAAGTATACAGTGGATAAGTACAAGTGTTAACTGCAAACAAAGTGTTTATAAAAATGGAATTCCACCAAGTGCCGACGATAGCAAGTATAGATTCTAATGACTAATATGTTGCCAATCTCGCGGTTTTTACAACTTCATCGCGCTTTGTGGTCCGAGCAGAGTGCTCAGCCCGAGACATCATTATTTAGGTGGATTGAACTGATCCCTACAACGTCAGCAACTTTTGCTGTCTCCCGGGACACAGCAAAAGTACCTCGACTTGGTGCTGCATTCTGGTTATTGAGTGGATTTGATGGACGAATAGTGGCGGCTCGTATTCGTCGCTGAGAACGGCGGTGACGGTGTAGCGTAGTGTCTTGTGAGTTAGTGTTGTTTGGATTGGGAAGGCGGCTTGAGTTAGCCGCGGTTATTGGATCCGGAGAATCCGATAAGACGTGACGGGATCTTCTAAGTTTGTTGAGCACGTGAACGGCTAGTGTGTAGTCACACGTGAGTGCTAACACCGAGTTTAACATATCTGGTTTTTATAATATAATTCACACAATAATTAAAGAATTCATACCTAAGCGAAAACAAAGTAAAAAGGAATTTCCTGTATGGTTCAGTTGTGATCTTATAAGAACTCTAAAAGAAAAGTATAACATGTTTGTCAAATATAAAAAGCATAAAAATCCGATGAGTAAAATAAATTTAAATCTACTAACTAGACGATGTTAAAAGTTAGCCGTTGATTGTTGTAAAATTTGTAAAGGCAAAGCGCGGGGGTACAAGTAATTACACATCTAGCATGACAAATGGTACAAAACATACTACAGAAGTAATGGAAGTCACTTAATCTATTTAAGGGAGCAGGCGAGGTTGAAATTTCACCAATTGTTATTGATAAATGTGCTGAGCAACTTACTTTGCCGCTTTGTTTTATTTTTAATAGGTCATCAGAAGCTGGTATATTTCCTAGTAGGTACCTGGAATTCTGAAAGTTGTCCCTATGCCTAAATCTGACTAACATGAAACCATATCTAATTACAGGCTGATTTCCATTTTATATACATTTAGCGAAGTTGTTGGATTTTGATTTATCCATATTTTCAGCGGCACTTAGATTATTGTATAAGTGACTAGCTGTCCTGACGAACTTCGTTCCACCCGTTCAGTTTGTATGGGAAAAAGTTAAATGTTGTTTTCCTTAGTTTTCTCCCACGTTTTTTTCCTTTTTCTTATCTTTTAAACCTTCCCTGGACTTGAGCAAATAATTCAAAACCAAAATTAGCGAAATCGATTCAGCCGTTCTCGAGTGTTAGCGAGACTAACGAACAGCAATTGATTTTTATATATATAGATAGTCAGTTTGGATTTGTGAAACGTCGATCAACAGCTGCTAATTTGACAAGTTTTACTGAAAATGTATCCTGACTTATTGATACCAACAGTGAAGTAGATGTTATCTTTACTGATTTTAGTACGGCTTGGGATCGCGTGCCTCAAGGGTTTTTATTAAAGAAGTTATCATGTTACAGAGTGACAGGTTCGCTTATTATGTAGTCTAATTCGTACCTTACTAATCGCACCTTTTATGTTGTGGTGAATGGTTCCAGATCTTCGTATTACCATATTACCTCTAGAGTACCTCAAGGGTCTCATTTGGGTCCGGTATGGTTTAATTATTTTATTAATGACATAAATACCTAATTTTTCATAATCAATATTTTTCATGTATGCGAATGATCTAAAGTTTGTCAATGAAAGCAAATCAGAAAACGACGTATCAATGCTCTAAGATGATCATACTAACTTGGAGTTATGATACAGTAATAATGGAATGTTGATCAATTGTGACAAATGTTTTCATACAAAATTTACGCGAAAATTATATCCGCAATATCATGATAATTATCCTACCCTTAGTGCTACGATGTGATAGATGGTAAGCCTATCTCCAACCAGGCACATATCCAATCCCGAGCAACATTTTCTTTTTGTTGCCTAACTCGTTCAACATTTCCGAATCCAGAGCAACTTTATATTTTATTGCTTCGAATCTCGAACCCGGACCTTTTTGCAGTCAAATAAACAAGCCTAAAATCTGTTTATATTACAGCTTAGTAAGTAGTACTGTAGTGTAGTATGGAAACCCCATTACACTAACCATTCACTGATACTAGAAAGAGTGCAGAAACGTTTCCTGTGGAATACCGCAAATAGAAATGGCATAGCGAAGAAGTACATTTCTTATAAAACTCAGTTGCTAAAATTTAGTATGATGTCGTTGGAACGCCGTAGAAAACTGTAAGTTTGTTGGTTTATGTTTCAAATAGTAAGAAACGAGATTGATTGTACTTCATTGTTAAACAAAATAGACTTTCGTGTACCAAGGGGACGTTCTCGTAATTAAGTCACGCCTTTTTTCACGCCGCTACGTAAAACAGTTGCAGGTGCAAATTCATCGATAGCAAGATTCTGCAAAGTTGTTAATGAATACAGTGACTTTTTTGACATTCATTTTGACTCCTACGACAAGATTCGAAAAATTTATCACAAATTGTTGTTGATAAATGCTCGTACTGTATTTTTTCTTGATACTGTACTTTTTAAAGAAAGAAAAGTAAAGAAAAAATATTTATTTCCGAAATCTGAGTGCTAAAAATGTTACAAAATTATTTAAGCGTTCCAACATATTCTACCAACTTGTGGTGTTCAAATATTTTAATAGGTTTTAATCAATTTAGTAATTTTAAATATTTCTTTACTATTGAGATTGAGATTACATGATTATTTATTAATACAAACAATTTTATAATGTAAATTAATTATCCCTATCTACCGTAAACTACCACCGTTTCCAAAGCTAGCCAGACAGGAAAAGAAACAGTAAAACAAACTCCCCGGCAACCAATCATATTAGAAATACTTGATTATTTATATTCGTCTGCAAGAAAATCTTTGACACTATAATGTTATGTTTTCTCTAAGAGTAAATTAAATACCTTTTTTCGAAATTTATTTAATTGATAACTTTTTGCTTTTTTCTATTTGTTACATCTTCGATGCTTTATTCACGTTTTTTTTGTTTTTTAGAGTTAAATTAGTGTAAGTTACTTCAATTCTGTGGGTAAATTGCTTTTTAATCAGTAATTTTGAGTTTTATAATAAAGTTTATCTTCAAATGTTTCACATAATTAAGTGGCTTGAGTTATTGTGCATGATAAGATATGTTTTATTTTATTTAAACGTTGGAAAGCTATTTAAATAAAAATAAAATTGTCAACCGATTCCATAGTCACTTGTAAACCAATTTTAATTTTGTTTTCAATTTGAAATAGCTCATTTAGCTCAACAAAAGAAGTAGTTCCATTGCCACCAATTCAGGAATTGATAATTAAATCCCAGATAAATCGCGAAAATTAAACTACCTATATATCCGTTCACGTGTTTAGGGGTTAAATTTAATAATGAGTTAAACTGTCACATATAAAATACTTAACCCTAAGCCGAAACTGACTAAGAGTTAATTATCTAAAAATATTAAAGACAGGATTTGAACTTGAAGGATTCGACTTGGGGTGAATTTTTTTTTTCTTTGAAATTTATAGAAATTTAACCTAAATACAGGACAAGTGCTAAAATAAAAATACTTTTTACTTAAATACTACATCCAGGAACATTCAAAAGGCCCTAAGATATTAAAATTAAATTTTCAACAGTTTCATATTTTAAATAAAATTATGTATTTTATTACAATATATCCTTTGTAGCCCGGTCATTACTCATTTTAGACCTGAAAACAGTAATGAAAGAGCAAGAATCAGAATCAGAATCAGAATAATCTTTATTCACATGAACCATACAAGTGGTATTTGTGCGCGTCGACATTTTTCAAATCGGATCGGAATCGCGGCCTCACACTGAGAAGATCCGGCGAAAGAAACTCAGCGGGCTTGTCTTTTTTTTCAATAATAATATTTACAATATAATCTAGATTAAAATTACTAATTACAATCTGATTTTAACTTAAATAAAAGGTACAAAAAAATTACATTACAAATTGCAGTGGGAGATTGAAACCTCTATTCCCAAGCATGTTCATCTTTCAAATACTCTGCGACTGTATAATAGCCTTTTTGACATAATTTTGCTTTGATACATTTTTTAAACTTATTTATAGGTAGCTCTCTAATACCAATGGGCAGCTTATTGTAGAAACGTATACATTGACCCAAAAAAGATTTACTAATTTTACGGAGACGAGTATTGTACGCGGTTAGATTACTTTTATTCCTCGTATTAATATTGTGAACATCACATTGTTTTGTAAACATACATAGATTTTTTTTTAACATACATTAAGTTTTCATAAATGTATTAGGAACTGAAGGTTAAAATATTTATTTCTTTGAATTTTTCTCGGAGGGAATCCCTTACTTTAAGATTATAAATAGCTCTAATAGCTCTTTTCTGTAATACAAATATAGTACTTATAACTGCAGAATTTCCCCAAAGAAGTATCCCATAAGACATTAAACTATGAAAATAGCTAAAATACACTATTCGGGCCGTTTCAACATCGGTTAATGTTCTTATTTTTTTAACTGCAAATGCTGCTGAACTAAGCCTATTTGCCAGTTTCTCAATATGAGGGCCCCATTGTAATTTATTATCAATTGTGATGCCTAAAAAGACAGTGGATTCAACCAGATCCAGATTAGATCCATTTAGTTGTACATTGGAATCTAAAACAAAAATTCCGACAGAGCTGAATTTTGGTAAACACCTTCATTTTACTATAAAAATTAAAAATTTAAAAGTTCCCCATTTATCCTATAGGTGCTTCAGAAGTTATTCGGGGTCACAGGCCAAAATTTTTGTTTTTTTTGAGTTTTTCTCAAAAACCGTATGTTATTGAAAAAATACTTCAGACCAAATTAGTAGATCTCATAATTTTCTACAAAAATGGTCCTCATAATTTTTTCTATAAGTATTACCGTTCCTCAGATATCACGATTTTAAGAGTCACGTTATATATAGTATGCACACTTCAGCCACGTATACACACATACCAAGTACTTAAACAAGTAAACATTTCTGTTTGTGTCTTTTTTATGTATATAACGAGGTGGACCGACCCACTGGGTTTTTTTTTTCAAAAGCAGGGCCGTCAGCTATGCTGACGTCACTGCTTTGGCTACCAGGATCACTCATTGCAAGTAATGAAAGCCTTTGGAGTTTTAACAAAACTTTTATTGTAAGCCTATTCATTTCTTTCGAAATAAACGTTAGGAAGTCGTGATACACCTACGTGTACCAATTGCCGAGGTCAGTCTTGTTCAATGTTGAGTTAAGCACAACTGAGGATGATTCATGTGATGCTGATGAAGAAACTACTGATAAATCATTATTTGAACAATTTATGAACACATAGCAAGGAGAAGGAGAGGAAGAAGAAGAAGAAGAAATCGCAGAAGACATGATTGTTGAAGTTAACTATACCGAGTATGAATCAGATTAAAGTATCAAAAGAAATCAAACTAACAATTACACTCCATAAACAATATCAACTCGAACGGAAACGTGTGCACAATATATATAACGTGACTCTTAGAATCGTTATATCTGAGGAACGGTAGTATTTATAGAAAAAAATATGGTGACCATTTTTGTTGAAAATTTTGAGATCTACAAATTTGGTCTGAAGTATTTTTAAAAAAAACTTACGGTTTTTGAGAAAAACTCAAAAAACCAAAAAAATTTACCTTTGACCCCGAATAACTTCTGAAGCACTTATAGGATAATTGGGGACTTTTAAATATATTTTTATATAGTAAAATAAAGGTGTTTACCAAAATTCAGCTCTGTCGGAATGTTTGTTCTTTCATTACTGTTTTCAGGTGTAAAATGACCGGGCTACAAAGGATATATTGTAATAAAATACATAATTTTATTTAAAATATGAAACAGTCGAAAATCTAATTTTAATATTTTAGGGCCACTTGAATGTTCCTGGATGTAGAATTTAACTAAAAAGTATTTTTTTTCAATATCGTATAATGACCAGACTATTGGGTGTGTGGCGTTTACTCCATTAAAAGTGAAACCACTAAAGATTGCCAGTTTGCATAAAAGTAAAGTATAAAACATAAGATAATAAAAAAACATTTAAGGAAGCTGTAGTAACCGCTTACTGTACATACAAATTCCTAAAAACATGCAGCTGTTTATTTACATAAAATTTTAAGAACACTTACGTTTTTTGTCTTGTACATATTCCCTGATCTGTCAATGAAAAGTCAAAATGTAGTAACAGTAATAACAAGTAAATTACTTTCATCTTGTCCTTATTTCTATAATTTGTTTAGCGAAAACTTGTTTGAAGAATAACCACACGGGACAACCACTCTATGCTGGCAACATAGTGAAATAAATTCGTTAATCACCCATTGCTCTAAAAGAATAAAAAGTGTATATCCTGTATGATTAAAATGTTTTAGGATAACCATATCTCGATGATTATATTGAAATAAAATTAGGCAATTGTTATATGAGTATGTATTACATTAACGACCAAGAAAATTGTCAATATCTTTCATCTTAAATTTATCACTAATAAGTACTCTATCATTTCCCTAATCTTTTTTTATTTCGTAGAATTGTTATTAGTCGTTGTGCCTCAATCTATGTGAGGCGGATAGATTACCGAGGAGGAGTAGGAAAATATACCGTGCCGAGAGATTTCAGAAGTTTTGATGATCATTAATGAGCTGTTGATGAAGTCGGACCCCATTGTCGTGCCCCAAACAAACTAACGTCACTAGGATATTCAGCTGATAAATCCCAAGTGCCTTGAACAGTTCCTAGAAACTGTTGGCTTTGCGGAACTTATGTAAGATTAATGATAAGAGGCGTGATCACAATAGATCTGTCAAAGTCGCAGTGATCTTCGGGATTGTTTAACCCATACTCTGTAATACTAATAATAATAACGTCACCTGGAATTACACAATCAACATGACAGATGAAATAGCCAACTCCAAAAGCGATTAGCTACGTGTATACACTGATGGGTCAAAAACGGAATAAGGCACAAAAGCTACTACTACTATTACTACTACTACTACTACTACTACTACTACTACTACTACTACTACTACTACTACTACTATACTAGGAACACAAATTGCTGTAAAAACAAAATTACCTTGGGCGCTATTTAATGAGAATCAGTATCATTGGGAGTAATCACAGTTTTTAAAGAACGCCGCAACATGGTTCTACCGCAAATCTAATTCTCGTGTTGTTCCAGGCTTCTTTGCAGATTAGACCTTACTGGCAGCTCGTAAAAGGTGAGTATACCTTACTGTCACTAGCACCGTGACATCCAACAAGGTGGTAAAATTTCGCGACCTTTGATTCGGATTGATTGGTTGGCGACTTATCACCGCCTTACCTAATTCTGCTGCCAATACTTCAGTGGTTGCCGTTAACGTGTTTCGTTTCGGCGGGTAAGGTAAACTTACTTTTGTTCAAGGAATAACATCCTATCTTGTAAAACAGCAAAGTCCCATAATATTTTGACAAATGTGTAAAATTTGTAAGGACAAGTTCGTAGAGTTAGCGCGTATAGAGTTATAAGCTTGGCTGCGAACGTAAGCTTAACATACAAGCTTTCATTATCTAATTTATACCTTAGGGTATAACAGTTCCGAAGTTCAGATTTTTTTGTTGACTGACGTATACGAGTTTAGATACCAAATCTCAACATTCAAGTACCATATGAATTTTGAATATTAGTGACGAAATTGAAGGTTTTTAGATATCAATAACATTTAAGCTGTAAAATCTAGGTAATTGGTATTATTTAATAAGTACATTCTAGATATGATATTCTGAGAAAACATCTAACTAGTCTAATCAAAATAATGGTTATATAAAGGTCCAATGCCAATTACTGTGCTCATATTGGCGGCTTACTCCAGTGGCCCCAGAGTTGAATAAATTCATTCTCATAAAGTTTCAAAGATGTATTTATAGAGTATAGCCACCCTGCATGTATAAGTTTGATGGAAGATTCACAAAATACTTCCACCGAGTTTTAACTATGTAGGCTAATCTATTAAATTTAATGAATTTTGGCATGACAGGTGGTTGGAAGACACAAATGGAAGTCGAAACAGTTGACTCGTTCAGTTCGAAACAGTTCGTGTAAAAGCGCAAAACCACTTGTTGTAGAAACAATGGGTATACTATCAGCATGAACTCAACTAGGAAATATTCAATTAGGAGTAAACAGGTATAGTATCAGCACGAGCTTAACACGTGACTAGGCGCGGAAGCCATCCATCAGGATTTCTTTAATTGTTCCTTACGATAGGTGGGTTTAGAAAATCCACCTTATGAACGATCGGATCAACGTTTCGTACTTTCGGTTCGCATCAGGTCAGCGAAGAAGCTGACTACGTTATGCGATGGTTATGTTTTTTAACAATGTTTCGTTACTTGTTAAGCGTAATGAGATGAAAATACTTATTATTATTACTTATTAATTTGAATTGAATTTACCTTGAATTAATACACTAATTATTGGAATACGTTTAATTACGCATTTCTTTTGAAATCTTGTGCAATCAGATAGCTAGTCGCTGCTGGAACCAATGTTTAAAATTTACTTATCCGAATGGTTATCAAACACAGGCTCAAATTTCCGGTACTCATATTCACACTTAGATAGCATGATCACATACTTTCTTCCATTCGTCGGGTCCTATCATGTTACTTTTTTTTGATACACGTTCTTTTACCGAGGTCACATTAATGGCAACACTTTTTTTCTCTATGTGCCTCTTTGTTTGGGACCAAATATTCTTGATGGAGTTGAAATCAGGATGATACGATGGTAATAGTAAAACTAAACATCCAATCTCTTGTAAAATTTTGTCTTTCTTTGTGAGTCAATACAATTTTATATAAATCAGGCTTTGTTAATGTAGGGTCAGCCAAGCTTTCATATCAGGTCGCCTTGTGTTAGTTTAGGTGACTTAACCAATAACTGGTTGTGGTATGGTGCATTGTCGATTATTAGCACGCTGTTTGGAAGTCAATTGGGAATCAGTTGATCGCGGAGCCATATTTGATATATATCTGCGTTTTTTCTTGATGATAATCTCCATCAGAAGCCAAATATTTACCTAGTAGTAATGCACCAGGTACAAAACCTTTCTCATTACCTGCATGTATGGTAAATAATGCGTTCACCTTTAGAAATCAGTTTTTTATTTAACCTATTTCTTATTTTTATCAAACCAAGACTTGCCTTTTATGTAACATATGAACATACGATTTATACATGTAAATGTTTTTTCCGGCAGCTCTTAAAGCCTGTATTTTTTTAATATATTCAATTCTTTTTAGGCGTTCAGCAGATTTTTCTGCAAGGAGACTTCTGTTATTTTCTGTCTTCATAAAAGTAAACCCCATATTTTTAAGTTTTTTTCTAATTTTTAATTTAATTGTATCTGCACATCCCTGGAAACCAAAAGCGTCCTT
This sequence comes from Calephelis nemesis, assembly GCA_002245505.1. Classification (NCBI taxonomy): domain Eukaryota; kingdom Metazoa; phylum Arthropoda; class Insecta; order Lepidoptera; family Riodinidae; genus Calephelis; species Calephelis nemesis. Next base: position 111,267 of record NJDD01002960.1, read on the forward strand.
TAGTTTATTTTTTTAAGACTTTACAGTAGGAACTTCCCTAAACCTTAAATTAAAGTCGTATACTATGTTTTTAATCATACTCTGATTAAAACTGTCCAGTTTCAACCGGAAATTCTTCTTTGCCCTTCCTTTCTTAGGTGTGTTAAATGCAGACCTACCATTATTTTCTTTGTCCCTTATTAAATTTTGGAGAAATCGTCTGGATATGACAGTGGCTTTTGTCCACGCGGTCTTTAACTTTATTAAAATATTCATTTTCAGACTTTTTAAAAACATTAGCTTCTGTTAAAAAGTGCAGGTACAAGCATACAACGTGCTGACTGACCACTTATAGGTTTTCCTTTTTTTAAATTGGCATCCATTTTACAATAGCTTGAAAATTATGTAGGAATAAATTAAGTACCTATATTCAAATAAGATAATTTGGGGCATTACAGCTCTATACAATTCTTAATCAGTACTAAAATATTGTGTGCTCTCACTTCCATCACAGTCGAAGTACTGACGAGTTTTGGCAGATAAAATGATGATCACACATTGGTTTCTTGGTCGTAAACACGAAATATACCGAGGCGCATAATTTGAATAGTAAGTGATGTTGTCAAGCGCCAACTCTGAGCTTCCCGCTTCATACCCCAGACGACATTTAATGTATGTAAAAGTATGTCAATTGTTTTCGCGCCCAGTTGAAATCAATATGAAGATCATGACATGTCATAATGATAAGTACACGCAGCGGTAGTGGATGACTTAGCAAAATGCAAGCAGTTTATTTAACAGCGAGGCTGACGTACCTCTATCTGACTTGCTATCAAATAAGAGGGATGAGGAACCTGATGGCCAGGTATTAAATCAATTTCATATTGAGAAAATGGATCTAGATGGTCTAAAAATCCATTACAACAAGTTTCAACCCGCTCCAAAAACATCATCCGACAAACACCAGTAACGAGCCCAATAACGAGGTCGGTCCAGTCAGAACTTAAATGTTGGAGTCTGTATTGGTCAGAAATTATGATTTCTATTATTTTTTAGTTGTAGTTGATTGAAAATTTATATTTTCGCATTTACATTTCGAGATTTATGAAGGACAGCAGCCACAAGAAACTAAGCTATTTAAAACGTTTTGTAATACAGGGTCAAATAGACCTTCGACATCCTCTACGTAACTATTTTCACCACATCCTCGCAGGTTTAACAAAATCAGGCTTTAGTTATTCAAAATTAGTCACTAATCGTCAAAGAAAGTCACGCCATGGTCTTGAGTAAAGTGGTGGCCTCCTTACTGAAGCTCATGTAGTAAAATTTGGCTGGGACAAGCGAATAAATGATACGGTAGTTTATTCATGATTACTCCGCTTGTGCAATTGAACTGAACTAAATGCCGACATAGTTGACTAATTTTATTTAATACTAGCTGCTCCCCCCCGACTTCGCCCGCGTAGTCTATTTATTTAATATTTAACTCTCCAACGCTACCCGTTGAAATTTTAAAATGAAAAACGGCCTACGTCCTTCTTCAAACTTTAATCTATTTTTATTTTAATATCATCTAAAAAGTATTATTACGCGATGATGGTCTGGAAAGAATAAATTTAGAAAGTAGTGCATTGAGCACAACCGTTCCATTAAGAGTCAACCACACGCTTACCACGCGTCTGTGTCGCGCTGTCTTTAAACTATAGTGTTAACGTAGTGATTATATTCTCTTTAATAGTGTTATTTTAAAACTGCGATATCTCCTTAAATATTCATTCAAATCGAGTGGTGTGAAATGCAATTTTGTTTTAAATTAAATACTTGTGATGAATGACGTATTTTTGGATAAGGATTAACATCGTGTTTATAAAATAACCTTCGCAAATAATGCATTATTTTGAAACAAATTTGGTTAGCATAAAAAAAGATTATAGTGATCGAACCTTAAAAGATAGAAATGTGCTGTCGCGAACTTTTTTTAGGACTTTTAAAGGAGAGCAAAGCAAATTATTTTTACGAAACTTTCACCGTTAACGCAGCGCATACTCTCAATAGCAAAAAATCCCCCGATTTTAAAACGTTTATCATTGGTACTCCACTCCTACTGTTCTTAGCATGATGATGTGTAGCCTATAGCCTTTTTCAATAAATGAACTTTCTAACACTGAAGTTCAAGCAAACAAACAATCAAACTTTTCAGTTTTTTAACATTAGTATAGATAGTATAGATTTTGGTTCCGAGCTCTTACAAAAAAAATATAGACGAACTGCTTTCATAGCAACTTAGTCATAAAAGGCGAGTTTCGATTCATTTAATTAAGAGAAAAATCTGGAAATTAATTTGTCTATACTAAACACATTTAGCGGTGCCGTAGTTTTGCACATTTTCATGTTTATATTCTTTTATAACAAGTTTGATAAGTATACTTTTAATTAACTTATCGCTATAAAAAGTAGCCTATGTTCTTTCGTTCCTCATTAAGTGTTTAAATACAAAGTTTTACTGTTATATTTTCAAGAATGACTATTTTCCAAACGAACATTCATCACCCCTTTTTACCTATTCTCCCTAATTTTTGAGTGATAAAAAGTAGCCTATGTTCTTTCGTTTATCATAAAGTTTTTAAATACAAAGTTTCACTGTTACAGCTTTAAAAATGACGAATTTCCATATGAACAGTCATCTCCTCTTTTTACCCATTCTCCCCCATTTTTTGAGATAAAAAGTAGCCTATGTTCTTTCGTTTATCATAAAGTGTCTAAATACAAAGTTTCACTGTTACAGTTTTAAAAATGACGAATTTCCATATGAACATTCACCCCCTCTTTTTACTCATTTTCCCCTGTTTTTTGCAAATAAAAGTAACCTATGTTGTTCCTCAGGGACTATTCTGTCTCTGTACCAAATTTCATCACAATCGGTTCACTGGTTTAGGCGTGAAAGCGTTACAGACAGACAGACAGAGTTACTTTCGCATATAAATGCGAAATATTATAAAATATTATAAAATATTAGTAGGGATGTACTCTAAATTAAATAATTAAGAAAAAACTACCACCGCTTCTTTACTTGATATTGCCAAAACGGCGTCATTTTTGAAGCTTATACAAACTCATGCTATTTTCACAATAATTAAGAAATCGATTGAAACTTTAATTACTATAACCTAAAAAATCGTTTTGTTATAGAATCTAGAGCATCTCAAAAACTACTCAAAAGTTAAATCCTTACTTGTATCCAATTCATATGAAATGTTTTTGCATTTTATAATTTAGTTGAAACAATATGGTAACCCTAACTATATTTGCATGATTCAATTCATCCTGTTGATAGTGAAATATATATATCATGGGACAATATTAGACTTATCATCATCACGTAGTTACGAATAGTTAAACGGAAGGGATTCATCCCACACTTTTACAAACCATTCATTGTAATTAAAACTTTGATATCACAAAAACCATCCAAATAAAATTGCGTCGCTTATTAATGACCATACGTCGCCAACCAACATGTGCCATACACGAGGATTGTTAGTTTCGCAATCACATGTATCCACTGATCATTTCTCTTATTTTGCTATTATACCATAGTTCACTTAAACCCCGGTTCTTATGATCAATACATGTAATCCGTAAGTTTGACCATTCGTAGTTTACTCAAAAGTAACGCGTCACTCGTATTGTCAAAAGAGATTCAGATTTAACTGGACAACCGTTGTTAGTAATCTTACTAATCGTACAAAATACTACCTTCCGTAATCAAAACGGCTCGTTTGTTGATTATAGGAACCGGGCATAAGNNNNGGCATAAGTGTCGTAACTGTTAAGCCTCAGGCCGGTGACGTCATGACTTGTACTCAAGGCTTGGAACCGGTACTAAAATACCGGTATTTTACCGGTATTCAGCGGTTCTTTCCATTTTGATACTTGGATACCGGTTCCAAAGTGGGTACGGGTACTCCGTATACCGGTATCGTCCAGATACCGGTATCGAGCGAGTACCGGTATTAATACAGGTATTAATAATACCGATATCTAATTAAGGTACCCGTGAAGTACCAGTGGGACGTTGTCAATTATCGTTTCTATCTATGAGTGTAAGACGTGCGGAGCGGCAACCCGCTACTTTATTTTGTGTATCAACATTTGTAACCGACTTCGGATAAAAGTTGATTGTGTTTTTCAGTAAATCTTAAATGTTTGGAGTAAAAATTACCAGTTTAGCAATGCTATGTAGTTCGTTCTTAACACTGATTATTAGGCTCAGTATACACTAGACAGTAGTCAATAAAGTTCAGGACACACTAATGGTCTTTCATTAGTATCTTGGGAGTGTTCACATCATGGACAGGGCTAGGTTTCGAGGTCAACCGACTTGGTCTTAGCATAGTTGAAACCTAAATCAAACACAGTCCAACCGAGTTGAAACAGGTTTAATGTTTAAATTAGAACTTACTCATGACGTGGTGTTGTAGCCGCCAACTGGTAATCCGTAATCTGTCTGGATCTGATGATGAAATCCCAGGGAAATCGAGGTCGAGCGTCTTATCCTCGCCCGCCTTCAGACGGTCGTAGCCGAGAACCATATTTTGTTAATGGATGAGCAATTTGGTTTCTGGGCAGCCCGTTCATGCACAAATCAAGTGCACCGCCTCACGATGCACATACTAGACGGCCTGAATAGACGTTGCCCCATATACATGGGAGCTCTATTCTTCGACGTGGCCAAGGCGTTCGATAAGGTCTGGCACAACGGTCTAATCTATAAGCTTTACGAAATAGGCGTGCCAGACAGACTAGTACTCATCATACAACACTACTTGTCGAATCGCAAATTCAGATTTCTTGTAGAAGGTACTCTATCTAGCAATAGGCCCCTAGAGGCTTGAGGTCAATTATTAAGATTTGAAATAACAAAATACGCCATAACTTTAAGTTTTTATTTTATTATTGTTTACAACTAGTTATCTTATGAACACTAAATGAACATTAACGAGGAAAGATGGTTCAAAACCATGTCAACCTCCCAAAAATCATACAATATAACAACATACTCCTACGAAACTAATGAAAAAAAATGTAACCAAGTAACACAATTTAGTTACATTTTTAATTTTGGACTACTTGGCCTATTTATTAGACCGCGTACTTAGCAACGAAGAAGAGAACTATGGATTGACGAAGGATCCCAACTGTTGTGATGCTGGTTGCGCTGTTACTGCAAAAAAAAATCTATTTTAATATGATTTTAATATTTGATTTCCGCCTCGTTGGTAGAGTGGCTAGCGTACACGCCTAACTACATCGCCTAACTGCGATGCTTGAATCCGATTCCCAACGAGGCAGGCATTTGTGTGATGAACATTTAGATGTCTGCATTACCGGGTCTGGGTGTTTATTAAATTTATTCTGGTTCTCTATTTAAGTATTTCTATGTATTGGTATGGTTAACTAACACCCATTACACAAGCATATAATTTGCTTACTTTGGAGATAGATTCAATTTGTGTAACTTGACCAGAGATATTTATTTATTTTAAACTAGACACGGCTTCCATAATTCTTGAGTCGTTTCTCAAAAAGCTTTAAACTAATAATCCTTTTTGTATGTGAAAGGCTAACAAACAAGCTCATGGCTATTGTGATGGTAAGAGACAACCGTAGCCTATGACACCGTAAATGTTACAGGTGCGTCTCTGTCCTATAGCTGGCTGGTTCGGTTGTGAAAGTCTGCCGGCTACTGAACTCTGCTGGAACGGAACATGGCAGAGTCATTAAGGCGGCAGAAATAGACAAGGTGGTGGATCCCTACCCGGATAAGTTGCATAAAACTCTGTCTCCAGTGTTTTTGTTGGTAATCACTACATAGCATAAAATAAAGTTGCTTTCTCTGCCCCTATGTCTCTTTGTATGCTTAAATCTTTAAAACTAGGCAACGGATTTTGATGCGGTTTTTTTAAAGTATAAATTGACTGAAGAGAAAGGTTTATATGTATCCAAATAAAATTATTTAATTTGCAATATTCTTCCAAAAAATTAAAACTTTTTTTGGCTATAATTTATTGGATATAAGTTATATATATTTTATTTGGATATAAGTATGGATTTCCGCAAATTATCTTGTTGATAAGAACACCATCTTCATTTCTCAAGACTAACTACTTTGTTTCCAAACTTTTTAGTGCGCCATCTGAGATCTTTTATCGTTATCATCTATATATATTTTTTTGTGTGTGTCAAATGCATGGTAATGTTTTATTTATTGATTTAATGTACTTTGTAAGCATTATTATTTTTAAAAATATTAGCGTTCTACACTTCTCCTACACACAAACTATAAGTGTGCCAAATTTCATACTCCTCCGTCAGCGTAAATTTCGTAAAAAGGGGTCCAAAGTTTTTGCTTCATGTATTAATATATAGATAACCGTTATAATGACATAACAAAACATTCAAAACTGTCAATATATTCTGCCTTATTACAAAAAATTTAGACGCTAGCGTTACCAAACAATGACATCCAACCAATTAGATGCTACACGTGGATAACGTGGCAGCATGTTATTGGTTGAAAATTCAATTTTAAAAATTATTAGTAAAACGTGTTTATCGAGTGCTTATTTTATTAATAGTGAGACGAATTGTGTTTAATTAAAATAAATTACTAATTATTTATTTGAAACATAAATTTGATACCATTGTAGGATAAGCAGAGTTAAATTTGTACGTACCTACTTAGCATTTTCCTTTTGTTATCAATGCAAAATAATTATAAATAATTGCATGACATGGTCTGGCAACCGGAAAAATAATAAACCAACCTAATCGTACTCAATTATTTTCAATGCCTTATTATAACTTAGAGCTACGTATTACAAAATTTAAAATGATAATAGCTGACACTTGTTTTTCATGCATTCCTGTAAAAGGACAAAAGTAAAGTATTTTTGTAAATATCAATCATGCAATTCGTCATGATGGCAATTGCTAACTTATTTAATGAAATAACGACATTTTGTAGAATATTGAACAATAAAGCAGACGTGAAATCTGATGTTTAAACTGCTTTACGACAAAAAAATGTAATTGTTGAATACATGTTTTACTAAACACTAGCTTCTGCCCGCGACTCCTTCGGCGCGGATGTCGGTCTAAAACTGAAAAATGAAGATTTTTTTTCTACGTATTTTTCCAGGATAAAAAGTATCCTATTTTATGCCCAGGATAATATAAATAGGTTTCATCGAAATCGAACCGTTAGTTTTCACGTGATGCCTGAACATTCAGACAGACAGACAGACAAAAAAAAATTAATCACATATTTGGGTTTGGTATCGATCCAGTAACACCCCCTGATATATTTTTTTTATATTTTCAATATACAGAATTGACCCTTCTACAGATTTATTACATGTATAGATTGGTGGTAATTTTGTTGCGCACTCACCAAACTAATTTTAAGTCACTATCTTCTTTCAACGAAAGTAAGAGAAAGAGACAAAACACTTTTAGTGCTGTCAAATTAAACCATACACGTAATTTCTATCACTCGGAAAACGTTGATTAAAGACATCAAAATTTTAAATGTTCGGACTAATCTGACATGTCTAAAACGTTCCATCTCTTTTGTTTTTGTTTCATTTGAAAAAGATATCTTGCATCTAAAATAAGTTTAGTTAGTGAACAGCAGAATTACCGTTGTTAAATTAGATTTTCTTCCTATAACAAGTTCATTGGATAGCATTTTATTGGTTGGATGTCAATTTTAGACCATGTTTAGTTAAACAATTCAATTTTCAATTTTTTTTTGTAAAATTACTGATTTGTTATCTTTTTGACCTTTAAAATAGAACGCCACCTTAAAATTTTTGAACGTTTTACTACAACTATATTTAAAAAAAAATAAAGTGGTGTGTGTGTAACATTAGAACTACTGACATTTTTATGATATTGGAAGGCAAACAAGCAGATGGATTTTCTGATGGAAAGAAATTCAAGCCGCCTAGAGGCACCAAAGGTGGTAATGCCGACCTTAAATGGCAAATGGTTGCCAACCTTAGGCCGGGATGTAAGGTCTCGAGCAAAAGTAAATTTACCGACTGCTTTATCCTCCCAACCGGAATGCGTCAACGTCAAGCGCTGACATTATGGCGGCAAGAATAGTTGAGGTGGAGGTACCGATCCGTGCGAGTCGCTGCGAGACTCTACCACCTAGTCAGATGCCACGGTGTTAGGGCCGGTAAGCCTATGCTCGCCTTTAACGAGCTGCCTGGCATATGTAGACAAATTGTCTATTCTGCAAACGAGCCCGGACTAACAAGGTTTAAATATATCATATATGTTATTACTCATTCTATGAGTGTCTTATTGGTTAACAAAGGATCTGAATCACAGAAAAATATATATAGAATATCGCATCTTGCTGTATCGCAAAACCTATTAAGATTATAAATGCGAAAGTTTGTGAAAAGGAAGTGTTTGCAAGTAGTAATAACAAGTGGTCGCCCATTGGTCGAAATTCAACCATAATAAATTTCAATGTCTTGTTGATAAGAACGCCATCTTTATATCTCAAGACCAACTACTTTGTTTTCTGAATAGTTTATGTCGAATTCATGGTAGTACGTGTAATGTTTTATTTTTTTGAAGTAATGCACTTTATAAACATTGTTATTAAAAAATATTAGCGTTCTGCACTTCTCCTACACACAAACTATAAGTGTGCCAAATTTTATACTCCTCCGTCAGCGCAATTTTCGTAAAAAGAGGTCCAAAGTTTTTGCTTCGCGTATTAATATGTAGATAAGTGCATATATCAGAATAACAGATAAGCTTTATTTTTTAAAGATTTTGTATTGAAAGTTTTTTCTAAAAAGAAATATATAAGTAATAACTTGATGCCTTACTAATAATGATTACCAAAATATTCTAATAACAATTGATTGTTGCAGACTAATAAATTTACCAATAAATCTTCTAAATAATTATTTCATCAAAGGAGATGAGCGGGGATCACAATCTGAACACACTATACATATCGTCACGCCAAGTCCCTTACGGGTAGACAAAGAGTATCGAGTGCCAGACCTCACGATCCTGACAAACCTGTCTTGCTTCCTTCACATTCATTACCCTTTTCATACAAACACGCCGGTTTCGGAGACTCTTGACACCACCCTCAGATAATATCCGAGTGATTTGATTGTGAAATATTACATACAGTAGTACTATTTAAATTATGCGCTTCGGCTATGTTCGTCAAGCTTCGGAAATTTGATTGTTTTTTAAAAATATCTATTAGGGTTGTTAATACATTTCGCTTAAATTTAGATTAGGTCAGCCAATTTAAAATAAAAGTGTAAATAAATAAATAAATAAATATCTCAGGACAAGTTACACAAATTGAATCTAACCCCAAAGTAAGCAAATTATATGCTTGTGTTATGGGTGTTAGACATATGGGTGTAACACATAGAAATACTTAAATATAATATACCGGCATTAATCTAATAAACAGCTAGACCCGTAAATAAAAAAAATAGTAAAAAGTGTAAAGCCGAAGCACATAATTTTAATCTTAGTATTGGACTATATTATGTTTCTTTGAACAAAATCTCGTGGCACTAGATTGCTTATTACGATAGACTTGGGTTTAAAAATTGTTTAAAGGTGTTGGCAGTCATATCAAAAAACATTCATTGTAACCATTGTTTCAGTTGAAAAATACTTCTTCAAATAAGCCTGGTTCCTATAATCAACGATCCGTAAACTGAGAGTAAAACCATCGGGAGTTGGCCTTAAAAAGTTAAACTATCGAAGCTTTACTAATAGTTACAAAACATTTTTAGAGTTAATAACTAATAGCGAACGACCATAGTTAGATTATTTACTATTCGTAAAAAACACTACTCTTCATAAGCAAAACGACTCGTTTCTTTTAATATAGGAATCGGGCATAATAGAAAGAGGCAAATATTAACCGGATTGTGTAAATTATTCGTCACGTCGAGCAGCGACAGACTTTTCCAAGTAAAAATACAGATAAAACTGTAGACACTAGCGTATTTCCACTATTTACAAGAAATAAAATATAACTAGAAATGCAAAAGTGTGTATGATTGTCCTTTTATTAGTTCAAAATAGCTGTAATTACTATAATGAATTCTGATTACATTTTAGATTAGAACATATTATACTACCTATTTTAATCCCAAAATCTCAATAAATAATACTGAAGAGCTAAATAAATAATAATAATAATAAATAAATCCAGATTAAACGTTAATCTAGTAATAATAACTAAGTCTCACTTCACTTCAATAATTCGAAGACCTAGTAATCAATATTAGTGCTAACTGCTACGTTTTGCTCGTCTAGGCTGGCTGGCTGGCTGGCAGGGGAGCCTCAGATATCAGATATATCGGTGACGAAAAATTATAAGTCAAGTCTTTTTGCATAGGGCTACAACGAGTCATCGTCTGGAAATAAACGATTTTTATAGCTTACATTTCTGACTTATTTCTCATGGTGACAGAATTTTGTGACAAATCACACGGATTATTGTCACATTCCATTTAAGAAGGTTAGTACTTGGAAAATTTGATACTCACTATTCTTTAGTAGAATTCGTAGACGTGCTGTTTGAAGAAATAGGCGAAGTAGTAGCATTAACAGAAGATTCGGTGCTTTTCACGGTTGCTGGAGGAACGGCTGGTTTGGTTGTAGAAGCGGTTGCTGTGTCTGAAGCAGGCTCTGATACTGTTCTGGTAATAGAAAAAAATATATTGATAAACTTATGTGATCAAATTGTATTCATTTGTTTAGAATATTCATAAATACTGCGCCTGAATATTTTACCATATTGTTCCCTAATATATTTGCTATTATTTTTATATAGCCGTCTGGTACTTTCATTATAATAAAAAATAAGAATGCAAACAATGAATGAAACTTGAAAAACCTACTTCGGTGCTATGTACTCTAAGTACAAAAACATTAAATATGTTTCTCATTCTCCCTGGTATTCCATCCTCAGATCCAAATTTGGTCTCAATGGGACGACCTCGAAAGTCTGCTCTCTCAAATAAAAACAAAAGTTTGTAAGAGCTCAGAAATGACGGCGCTATCGATTTTTGAAATGAAAAAAAATTCTTTAGCGGCGTTGCGCACTTTTTTTGGAATGGGTAAAAACTTCTAGACTCGCGTCAGGACACGTAACCTGATCGAAAATTCCTAACACGACGCAGGGCGCTTGCGCGAATGTTCGTATTGTATTTGTGTACGATAGCGCAATAAATGAATATTGTATTCTAACCCCGTCTTAATTATGATACAAAAAAGGTTTAGGATTGTTTTTCTTAATTTTAGTAGATATGCTTTTTCAAATAAGAAATGGTTATAAAATCCGTTAAAAAGGACGAAAACGCATGTAGTACAAAAAACATATATAAAATGTACAGGAGTAGAATCTGCACCCTCTTCCTTAAAAAAACGATTTAAATATTATATAATATTGGAATATAATATTATTGATAGGCTATGTATGGTAGAGTTAAGGGTTTCGGCTTCACGTATGTTATCATGATTATGATCTAAAAATTATTATAAAACATTCCAGCACAGTAATATATCAATACAATCTTATGAATAAAATATATATTGTTGTTAAAGACTTGTAATAAAAATTGGTAGTCTAAGTTTAATATTTCATCTTTAGTATTGCATTCAGCATTAGATCGTTAGAAAGGCAGCTTACATATGACCTTGATAGATGATAAATCCGAAAATACGTATAGAAATTGCTTTTATCAATTACAGTGATATTCTTATTTGTTATTTTACAAAATGTTAAGCTACAAGGCAGTAAAGAATTGGAAAAAATGAAAAAAGATCAAAAGACGTAAAGAAAAAAGTACCTAAGGCATTCAATTTACAATTTCGTTCACAATTTTAAAAACCTAAACCGTGTTGTTAGTTTTGTTTTTTTAAATATTGTGTAATGTAATGCCAGCTTAAAGTTCATCTTTAGATACCAATGTGACCAAAAGCCGTCTTTTAAATATTTAACAGTTGAACCCAAATTGTGGATGTATGCTTAGAGTTAAAGTAACGCTTTCAAGCGCAATTGAAGGCGGGCTTCATTCATTTCATAGTTACAATTCAGTAAACGATATCAGTATATTACTTAAAATAAATACCTTATTCAAATTCTTAAGCCTCATAAAACCGAGTAGACCATAGTGAATCAAGTTAACACAGATTTTTCATCTATTACTTTTAAACAGACGTTCCTTTTTGTTTTGGACTTAGGCTGGTTTTCACAGTGGAATTAAAAACTCGTCTAGACGGTTGCGAAGAACGTTAATTATATCGATGTTAGTGTCCAATATAATGTAGTTATTTTAAACATTTGTAAATATTTTATTATTAAAGTGTTTCAAATGGTAAGAAGACATTCAAGAAATAAAAATTTTGTTAATATTAATTTTAATTGAAATAAGTTATCATTGGAATCATAACTGGTAATTGAACTCGTTTACACTGAACATAATTTTGGACTCGGTTTTCAAAATGGTTGGTAAAATAAGTCTTCAGTGGGTAACAAAACTTTGCTATCTTCTGATTGCTTCAGTAACTACAAATTATTAATCTGATTTTGCTCGCCACAATATTATTCTTTCGATTCATAAACACAACCTGCATTGCATTTACTAGTGCAGTAATATTACATTTCTTCTTACAAACACAACAGTGAAACTCTCAGGCACACCTATTTTTACTTAAAAAAGAAAACCCAATTTTATGTCGAAAAACTTTTGAGAAATTACTAGGTATTTTTTTTATATCATGGCAAGGCATGGCGTTTAAGCGAAGCAAAATGAAAGATACAAAAGCCCCAATATAACCCTCCTGGAAATGGCTACAATATAATTTTTACATTAAATATAAAGAGGTTGAGACGTCCGTCTCGTACGGCTGCCAATGCATAAATGAGTCATGCTCGATTGTGTGGACGGTAACGCAATCAAAGAGGCGATCATCGCACATTCTATAACGGCCCGTCATGGCCCATTGTGAAGAGGCGCCGTAAGAGTCTTGAGCTGAGCAAAAATATTAAGATCAGGTAAATATTACTAAGTTGATCGAAAAAATTACACTATGCAGTAGTTTTTGTTGTAAACATCTACATAACCTATATAATAGATAATTGTAAGATTCGTTATATATGATATTATAAATATCTGAATAAGAAATCCAGTACATTCCAAAGTTTTAATGCAAGTGCCCCAATATTACGCTGCGTCTTCACAATGGGCCATGATGGCTCATGACAGACGTTCATGATTGTGTAGAGGGCGTAATCGCCTGTGAGCGGCCATGATGGATTGTAATCGAGCGTGATCGCCGCTGTGTCGGTTTTTCGGACATTTATCAAAGAGAATTCGCGCCATGATCGCCGGCGCCTCCACACAATCGTCGTTATTCGTCAGTAGTGTAATATTGGGACTCTTGCATTTAAACTTTTTAATATTCCGGATTTCTTATTTAGATATTTAGAATATCGCATACAACAAATATTACATTTATCACTATGTCTATATTTTTTAAAGGGTTAAGTAGACGTTTACGACAAAAACTATTGAATAGTGTAGTTTTTTTCGATCAACTTAGTATTATTTACCTGATCGAAATTGTTAGTAGGTTAAAAATTATTTGGCGAGTTTTTTACAAATAAATCCAACAACAATGTACTCGGCTCGAAACTCCCAAACACTAGCCTTGTAGATCCGTGAAAACTGATTCGCGGTCAGACTAATTAATTCCCCGGGCAAATTATGATACAAAAATGGTTCAGGACTTTTTCCTTGATTTTTCAAATAATAAAATGTTTTGAAATCTGTTAAAAATATATGTACAGGAATAAAATCTACAGATTTCTCCTTTTTTTAGTCGGCTAATAACTGATGTAAGCTAGTCGAGCCGAAACATAATGGAATGTAATAGGATTGATGGGCAAAGTACGTTAGAGTTAAGGCTTTCGGCTTAATGTAATGAATTCATACATAAAACTCTGAATGAAATGAATAGAATTTAGTTGTTAACGACTTGCACTTATTAAAACTTTATAGTCTGAATTTATCATTCCGTCTTTAGTGTTGCAATCAGCGTTAGATCGTTAGACAGGCAGCCTACATTAGACATTGATAGATGATTAATCTTGAAAATAAGTAGCAATTACAGAGTGATATTTATAATTTCTAACAATATTTTACAAAATTTTAAGTTACAACACAATAAGGAAAGAACGGAAAAAGATCAAAAGACACTAAAAAACATTCAATACACTTTTGTTTGCTATTTTAAAAACTTAAATCCTGTTATAACTTTTTTAAATAATGTGTCATAAGTAAACTTAAAGTTTGTCCATAGCTACCAATGCGACCAACAGCCGTCTTTTAAGTATATAACAGTCGCAACCAGATTATGGATGTGTGCTTAGAGTTAAAGTAACGGTTACTTCTTTCAAGCGCAATCATAGGCGGTCTTCATTCAATTCAATCCAGTAAATGATATCAGTACGTTACTTGAAATATCACCGTCTTCAAATTCTGAAGTCTCATAAAACTGAACTGACGACGGTAAATTTTAGTTCTGAAGTTAGCATTGATTTGATTACATTTAAACAGATGTTTTTTTGTTACAGACTTAGGCTGGATTTCACAATCGAATTTTAACGAGATCGACGTAAAAACATGTTGAGATTGTTGCCAAGAGCGTCAATCATGTCAATTTTAGTTTATAAAAATTTAGTTGCTGAAAACATTTGTAAATATTTTATTATTAAACTGTTTCAAATAGTAAGTAGATACGTAGAGTAGAAATGAGTATTTTGTCAATGTTAATTTTAATTGCAGTAGCTTATCAACGGAATCATAACCGATAGTTGAACTTGTTAACACAGAACTTAGTTTTATCAAACTTGGTTTTCAATTCGGTGTGGTCGGTAAAATCAGCCTTTAATGGGCAACAAAGCAGTGCTATCTTCTGCTTACTACAGTTACTACAAAATCGTAATCTGATTCTGTACACCATGATATTGTTCGGTCAGTTCATAAATATAAACTGCATTGCATTAATTAGTGCAGTAATATATTTTTTTCGTACAAATCATCAATCAAGCAAAATGATATTTTGCAAGTCATAAAATTGTTTGCTCAATTCTGACAGCACCATTTTTAAATTACCTCCACTAGCGTGCTCTCTGGCACAAGTACTTTTAATTAAAACAGAAATATCAACTTAATTTTAAAAAATGTTGAGAAATTCAATAGGTTTTTTTTATATTCAGGCTACTGCATGGCGTTCAAGCGAAGGAAATAAGTGACGCAAAAGCTCCAACATTACCCTACTGGAAATAGCTACCATATAATTTTGTTACTAAATTTAAATAGGTCGAGACGTCCGGCCATCATGGCCCATTGTGAAGAGGCGGCATTACACTACTGACAAATGCAATGTGAGCAATCAACAATCGTGTGGACACGCCGTCGATCATGGCCCGAACGTCCTTTGATGAATGTCCGAAAAACCGACACAGCGGCGATCGCGCTCGATTACAATCCATCATGGCCGCTCACAAGCGATTACGCCCTCTACACAATCGTGAACGTCTGTCATGAGCCATCATGGCCCATTGTGAAGACGCAACGTTGCCGGCACAGCGGCGATCACGCTCGATTACAATCCATCATGGCCGCTCACAAGCGATTACGCCCTCTACACAATCGTGAACGTCTGTCATGCCATGCAACGGGCCATGATGGCCCGTTGTGAAGACGCAGCGTAACACGTAAATAATAGTACCTTCATACAGTAAAGCAATTCGTACAAAATGATTGCCTAACCATTCCAAAATATCATAAATGCACAATGTTAATATTCAAGTTTTCACTTCTGTCAGCACTCCCGGAGTGCAACCCGTCGTTTTTTTTTACTCCCCATTTAATTATTCTTTCAAATAAAGTTAGGTTGACTGGTAGTAAACGCCATGTAGCATTAAGTCCACCTTTGTACACCATTATGCATGAATTTTAAATAAATAAATTAACATTCCTAAAAAATATAATTAGTAGTCAAACATGTAACCTCCACCTCTTTCCAAATCCGTTAAACCTTCTGCTTATTATTGCAGTTATTTACGAGCCACGGTCCACACGTCAAAGAATAATAGTTAGTTCAGTGAGGAGTGGTGATTTTTCAACATGATTTTAATGCAAATTTTCGTAGCCCCCTTATAGTTTACTGCAGTTGTGTTTTATATATAAAGTAGCTTATGTTTGAACTCGAGTCTATAACTGTATTACATCTTTAGACCATTGTACAGTATTTTAGTAATAAAACTGTAACATACAGGCTTTCGCATTTACAATTTTACATAGTATGAGTTATTACCTGCTGCCAGTCACTATTTTTTGACCGACTTTGAAAAAAGAGTATGATTTAGTCATATATTTTTAACCCACTTCGAAATGAAGTTTTACGTTGGACTTTTATATTTTTTTATGTATGTTAATCGATTTTTCAGTCGTTTCTGCACCGTTTTGAAACATTCTTTTTTTGTTTGAGAAAGCGTACTTCCAAGGTTTTTTGCCACTTGCGAACACCAAAATGCTACCAAGTCTGGATCTGATTATGGAATCCCAGCAAAACCGTGGCAAATAAGTAATATTTGTGTAAGTTTTTATTTTTTCCTTTTTCTAATTTTTGTGTAAGTGATTTAAGTAGTGAAATAGTATAATTTACTGCACTTTATCTATTTTCTTTAAATTACTTCATTACAAAGTTTATCAAATTCAATTTAGTCGTAAAAGTATAGCAAAAATTTCATCGCATTTATAGTCACTACATAGTATAAAACAAAGTTGCTTCCTCTGTCCCTATGTCCCTTTGTACGCTTAAATCTTTAAGACTACGCAACGGATTTTGATGTGGATTTTTTAATAGATAAAGTGATTGCCTCTGTGGTAGACCACAGCGGTCCAGGTGTTGGACTCCTCTTATGGTAAAAGACAACCTTAGTAATCCACAGATGTTTTTTTTATGAGAGGACAGCGAAAAAGCATACAGCGGATGTGTCTTGTCAAGAGTACAATATGCAGACTACGCTATATCTACACTACCGGAAGTACTCGTTTATATATTTACTCAAAAATTTGTACATAAGTCTGTCTACCGACTTCAAGTACCTAGACTTTATTATAAACGGCATTGAATGTTCTCCTACTCCATAGTAAAATTTAACTGTGATGCTATTTTTCACAAAAAGACTTACTGTTTTGGTTGCTCCTGTTGTTTATTTTCTGGTGGTGTATTCGGTAGTGTTGATTTTAGATCTGCTTGTTGTTGCGTTTCTTGTTTTTCTTGTTGTTGTGTTTCTTGTTTTCCTTGTTGTTGTGTTTCTTGTTTTGCTTGTTGTTGTGTTTCTTGTTTTGCTTGTTGTTGTGTTCC
The DNA here is from genome assembly GCA_002245505.1 of Calephelis nemesis. Taxonomy (NCBI): domain Eukaryota; kingdom Metazoa; phylum Arthropoda; class Insecta; order Lepidoptera; family Riodinidae; genus Calephelis; species Calephelis nemesis. Next base: position 128,760 of record NJDD01002960.1, read on the forward strand.
TTGGTTTGCTTGTTGTTGTGTTTCTTGTTTTGCTTGTTGTTGTGTTCCTTGGTTTGCTTGTTGTGGTGTTTCTTGATTTGATTGTTGTGCAGCAGTCAATAGGAAACTGTTTTGCAGCATCTGTGAATAAAGATAATTTTATAACTAATGTCTAGAATTACGCCTGCGTTTTAATTTTAATATAGTTATTATATTTTACTAGCCGAACTACAAACAGTTTATCCGGATTGAAGCATTTTTTTTTATTTTCCCTGCAATTTTGCCGGTTTTTTCTTTTTAATTAATTCCTTCTCCTGATAATAACTAACACAAAAAAAACAAATTAGCAAAATATTTAGTCTACCTGTTCAAACGTGACGATGACGCAAAATATTGGTTTTAATATATGTAAGTAGGTATAGGTGTGTTTACTAAAAGATTGGATTCCTCTTTTTAGAAACGTAACCACGATTCCTAGGTGGTCCCATAAAAATTTCATCATAATCCGACAAATAGTTTTTGAGTCATATTGAATAAAACATCGCCTCTAATCGCCTCTGCGGTTCTGCGGTCCAGCGGTGTTGGACTTGATTGCATGAGGTCCCGGGTTCGATTTCTGAGTCGGGCAACAAAAAGAATCTTTGGTTTTTCCAATTTCTAATTAAAAAATGTTGCTTGGGATTGGATATGTGCCCGTTTGGCGATAGGCTTGCCACCTATCACTATGATATATGATAGATGGCTATCACATTGTGGGACTTAGTGTCTTCGGCTAGTCGTGGGTGCCCTGGTTGTACTTCTGCCTACCTATTACGGGTGTAAAGGTACTTTATAAATAAAATACATACATTTTTTGCACCTGTATGACATCGTCACAGTATATGAAAAATGTGGTCTAGTGGTCCGGTGTTAATGGTGAATATTTGAACTTCCGGGTTCAGTTCTAAATTGGGGGCAACAAAATATTTTTTTAAAGAAAATGTAGTCTATGTGCAATGACAAAATTTGCCACCTATTATGGTATGGTGTAATTACTTTCATGAAAAAATATCACGATCATAGATAAAATTTACAATATGAATAACTAATTGCCCACAGCTTTCAAATTTTTTTGCCATAATTGATGTAAATGAAAATGAAAATTAAAAAAAAAATTACTAGCGGAATATGTGTGTTGAAAAAGTTGTTATAAAGATATTTAAGAATACAACATACTCTACCACATTGTAGTGTGCAAATATTTAATTAAATTTAAAGAAATTAAATATTTGTATACATTTTAACATTTAAATTAGGTACAGCATATTTTACATTTTCATAGACATTTTATTTATTGATATGTTTAGTAAGTTTCATAATTTATTACAAATAATTATAAAAGCAGATTAATTTAAATCCTACCTACCGTACACTAACACCGTTTCAAACCCTAGCCAGTCATGAGAAGAAACAGCGAAACAAACTCCTCGGCAACCATGATTTTATTACTCAAATTAAATTTAAGTTTAATTAATTTTTAAAATATGTATTTATGCTTGTTAGCAAGAAAATAATTTACACTATAATATGTTTTCTCTTATAGCAAATGAAATTCATTCTTTCGAAATCTTTTTACTGGAAATGATTTCAGACTATCAGGAATTTGGTTATACTTATACACGAATGGACATGCAATATACATTATTTTTATAAATATTAAGTTTTTGATTTGACACAAGTAGTTTCTTACTGTTTCCGAACGGTGTATTTCCTAAATAGATTTCAAAAACCCATTTAGTAAAAAAAAATCCAAATCGAACAATTCTGCAAAAAGTTCTGTAAAAAGCAAAAAATCAAAAATATTTGCGCCTCGAACTAGGAACTTTGTCCATTTTTTGTCGAAAGGAACCTCCACGCACATCCATAGCGTGATAAAAAAACTCAAGTGGTAATTACTTATACTCAAGAATTTTATAATACTTCTGAATATTTTCGTGTATATATCTAAGTTTCACTCAGTATATGGATTGTTTTTTTTTACGTCATTCGAGTTATTATCAACACATCAGATAATATTTTTTTATTGAAAAGTTTGTATGATTTCTGTTTTCTAGTTCCATAAAACATACAACAGATTTACTCACAAAACGCTCTTAGTTCAAAATTACAAGTTGAGTAACCAGTACTCTTAAATCCTGATTTCATGCAAAATCGATAGGAATCGGATTTGTCATTTTAGTTAGGATTGAAAGCAATACTAGCGGAATATTAACATTACCTAATAAACTATTTTTTCGGATTCGTTATTTTAACTATTAATAATCCGCTAGTATTTAGTTCAGGAGTGACATACCTACCTTAAAATGACATACCTATCTGATTCTATTTGCGTTAAATCGAGATTCAAGAGAAAGCAAGATTTGCTCATAGTTTATAAGCGAGTTCAAAAAACCGAGGAGGTTCACAATTCGGCCGATACATTTTTTTATATCTGTACACCGATTTCTTAGTGGTCTCTGAACCGATTTATGAAAATATTTTTTGTTCGATGCGGAATAGTTTCGAATTGGTCCCATAAAAAATTGAATTAGATAGGCCCATTAGTTTTTATTCTATGAGCATTTTTTACCTATTTTCACATATCCCGATGTTTATTTTGTATTAAATTTAATCCAGCAATAAACTAAATACTATTAAATAAAAATAACTACCTACGTTAATTAAAACCGATTTCGAAACTAAAAAGTAAAAAATAATAAAAATTTGATATTAATTATATACTACCTATCACTTATATGTGTTATTTACAAATAGATTTGAAGTCGGTGCCAATACAATTTAATACTTAGATACTTCTAATATACCTAATACATAATTACTTTAAGGCTTGGCTTGGTTTTAATTAACGTAGTTATTATTATTTAATTTAAAAAAAATAATCTTTGAAGTGAAAATTTCTTTAGCGGCGTTGTGCACTTTATTGGATGGGGTAAAAACTTCTAAACTCGCGTCAGGACACGTGACCTGATCGAAAATTCGTAAGGCGGCGCAGGACGCTTGCGCAAATAAGACGGTGTAGGGGGCTTGCGCGAATGTTCGTGTTGTCATGTTTGTGTACGATAGCGCAATAAATGAATATTGTATTCTACCACATAAATGATAGTACTTTCATACTGATGATTAAAGCAATTAGTGCAAAATTATTCTCTGACCATTTCAAAATTAAAAAATGCACAATGGTACATAATATTTAAGTTTTCACTTCATTCATTGCAACCCGTCCTTTTGTTATCAATAAGCGTTTTGAACCTGTATCCTTTCATCTCAAGCCGACGAATTCTCTAACCGTTAGAGCTACTGGGAATTCAAGTCCTATATCGAAATTTTTAATTCCTTGTCTTACCGTTAACGCAGGTGGTTATGTTCTATATTTACTACATTGTCACAGATGAAATTCACATTTATATTGGCCATAATTTTCGTTTCCCTCAAAATATTTTTTATTTTAGCACTTGCATAGGGATGCTTGGGTTAAATTTCTAAAAGAAAAACATTCACCCCACCCGGTAACGTTAACGCGGTAAAGAAATGTACTAAAAATTTGCCAGACTTGAATCCTCAGTAGCTCAAATGGTTAGAGCATTTGTTGGCTTGAGACGAAAACATACATGTTCAAATTGTGTCTGGGGCGAAATATTTTTTTTTCTTTAAAGTTTCTATCAAGCACAGGGAAGGCGCTAAAATAAAAAAAATAGTAAGAGTTAATGGACTTAACTCATAAATAAACTTTTAAAAAATATCAAAGCTCATAAATATAATTAAAGATGCTTAAAAGTTTTCTCTTCACATAGTATTAAATGGATTGCTTACCATTGCCAGCAAGAAGAAGACACACCACGGAGCCATTTTGATTCCAATACACTATGGCCAAATGCCACGATTGAAATGGAACATGAGAGGTTTGAAATCTAATTATTAATGCCCTATTGAGGAAAATTTATCCATTTATTACAGTAACCTAACATTCATAACTTCACCCGCGTCTTTCCCCACAGATTTTAATTAAATTTACCAGTTTTCTACAAATTCTGTTTGTAATATGTGAGATGACAGTCTTGTGTCTTGCGCGCAGCTCTCCTGATGGTAAAGATAACCACCGCCTACAGACCCCATAGATGCTGTAGGTGTATCGTCTGGCGCCCGGAGTATTAGTATTCATCAATCAACACTAAACAAACAAGTAATTTATCAGTTTGGAAAGAATAAAAACGGGAACTGACTCTGAAGACGATTGTCAAGTTGAAAGAGGGGTAGCTGTACAACAAACACAATAAAAATTAAGCCAGTGAATTTTGCCTATTTAAAAGAGTACACCGTGAGTTGAAAGGAACAGTACTATTGTTTAAATTATGCGCTTCGGTTTTATACTTTTTATTCTTTTTAAACATTATACTTACATTTTTAAATTGGCTGGCTTAATCGAAATTTAAGCGAAATGATTAATTATTTAATAACAACTTGATATAGATATCTTTAAAATACTTTCGGATTTCCGAAGCTTGACGAATATAGCCGAAGCGCATAATTTAAATAGTACTTTCTTCAAAACCCGGCTAACTGCCTTCAATTGGATTCTCAGCCAATAACTTGCTGCCACGTTATTCACGTGTAGGTTATTACTGGTTGGATGTCAAGTTGATGTGATGAGAGGTTGGATTGGATGTTATGGAAAGTGTTTAGTAAAAATAAGCATCTAAATATTTTGTGGTAAGGCCACGGATGTTGAAAATATGTAATTTCATCAGATATTCATGGCAGATTTTTATAAAAAAATCTTACATTTTGTAATTACTAAGATAATTAAGATTTTGAATGGGGCATCAATTCCCCACAAGTAAAAAAATCGATCAAAACTATATTGAAATATAAATCACTACTCTCTGCTATGAACTACTACGTCATCATCATCATCACCATCATCAGCCGGAAGACGTCCACTGCTGGACATAGGCCTCCCCCAAAGAGCGCCACAAGTCACGATCACCAGCCGCTTGTAACCAGCGACTCCCCGCGACTTTGACCAGATCATCAGTCCACCGGGTGGGAGGTCGTCCAACACTACGTCCTCCGGTGCGGGGCCGCCACTCGAGAACCTTTCTTCCCCAGCGGTTGTCGGTTCTGCGAGCAATGTGGCCTGCCCATTGCCACTTCAGCTTGCTGACTCTCTGAACTATGTCGGTTACTCTCGTTCTCTTGCGGATCACCGAATTACGGATCATATCTCGCAGTACGTACTACGTACTATGTCCGTATTAGTACTATGAAATATCGGATGTCTGTTGATCCGTCTGTCGAGTTAGTAGTAGTCAGTAGAGTAGCTGAAAAACTGTCTTCTAAACATTATGATAGTGAAGGTGACCGAAGTAACCACTGGTGGGAAAGTGCTATACATCGATATTAAAAACTGCAAAACCGACTCGAATTTTTATTATTTGTCCGATTTGTTTGCTCTTTTTTCGAAAGCAAAGTAAGAGAAGCTACTAAGATACCAAGGAGGTCCCAAAATAGTTAATTGTGATCGGATAAATGGTCGAGTTACATGTAAATTATTGCCCTTCACCCTTAATCATCGCATCACGCCTGGACTGTTTTTACTAAATCTTTTTAATTACTCTGGATACTGTCAGGTAAAGGTTCTTAAGAAAAAAACCGGTAAAAAAAGTGAAAATGGGTAAACCATGCTTTCTATATAAACTATTAGTAGCTGTTAATGTCAAGGGATACGAAGTTCGTTGTATCGGCTATTAATAGATCCAGCGCCGCTGGGGCAGTGGAAGTCTGCAAAAGCGTCTCTACAGCTCCGGTACCTGGCGAAGGGGATGACGCTGTGTGGTTTTAGTCAGTAGGAGTCCGACATAACCTGCCACTTTCACCGAAAATGGTATGGAGGTATTCACGAGGATTTTTGTATGTAAAAAAAGGACGACGTCTGTCGGCTCAGCTTGTTTTCAAATAAAGATTTTATAGGTTAATTTTGCCCTGTCTAGGGCCGGCTAAGACCTTCTTCTTTTTTTGATAGTCATAAGTCATTTTAGGTTGCAAGTCGTAAGTCGCAGGTCATAAATCAAAGTCATGTCAGGGTTCTGAGAAAAGCCGTGGCCTTGTTATTCAAGCTCATTTAGTAAGATTTGGCGGCATCAAGAAAAGACACGATACACTAATTTATTCATGAATATTTCACTTGTGTACTTGAACTAAACAAAATTGAAGTTATTGCCACCTAAATTAACTAATTTTGGTCATAATTTACACGAAGTTCAATTATTTCGAAAAAACTGGGACCATCTTCTTTTATGATTACGCCAATACTCAAATAAAGAATTAGGGATTTTGGCCTTGGCCGTTAAATGTGGGCCTCTTAAACAAGCTCCGAGTCGCTCAGCGTGCTATGGAGAGAGCGATGCTCGGTGTTTCTCTGCGTGATATGATCCGTAATTTGGTGATCCGCAAGAGAACGGGAGCAACCGACTTAGTCCAGAAAGTCAGCACGCTGAAGTGGCAATAGGCAGGCCACATTGCTCGCAAAACCGATAACCGCTGTTGAAGAAAGGTTCTCGAGTGGCGGCCACGTACTGGAGGACGCAGTGTTGGACGACCTTCCACTTGGTGGAACTGCTGATCTGTTCAAAGTCCCGCGACTTTCCGCAAAGTCGCTGGATACAAGCGACTGGTGACCGTGACTCGTGGCGCTCTTTGGGAGAGGCCTATGTCCAGCAGTGGACGTCCTCCGCCTGATGATGATGATGACTCTTCCTTAAATCTCGCGGCTGCACTACGTTCAGCGAGCGTATCTAATACTACAAATTTTCATGCTTTTCTGGCACACGTCTTTCGTTTCCGTAAAGTAACTTTGGGATAAGCACAGAATTATTCAAAAAAAATCTAGCAACGTGATTCAAAACCTAACTTTGAAATAGCTGACCCAGCACTCCTTCACACCACTTCATGCACACGTCCATCTTTCTACATCCGCAGTATACCTTTCATCCCTCTTAAAAGCATTACCAAGATTTACAATTTAATTCGTTTGTTTTTATACGACGAGTATATCATCTACTAAAACTCTTGTATCTTTTCTGTTTTCGTCTCTTTAAAATAATATTTCTTTGGTTATATTTGTTATTATTATTTGTTACTATTATTCGTATATACGAGTATCTTATATAACTTTGACCAGTGTTTACAGCTCAGATAACATGGAACCTAAAAGTACAGCATTGTCTTCATCAATCAAGATCAATGTAGTAAGCATTCGCTGAAATATTTTTTTATGCTAATGGAAGGCAAACAAGCGGATGCATTTCCTGATCAGTAGATAAGTAGATATCAAAGATGTCTACTTAAAAATAACTATTAAAATTACTTTTAGTTTTCATAAATTATGGTTGGTATGTTTTGCCATTTGATTCACATACCTAGTGCAAAGCTATTTTTAAACCAAAAGGAATTTTAATCGTAGATAGTATTTTTTATGTTAATATCGCCTTGGGGTTTAGCGGTTTAAAAGCGGTGTAAAAGTAGGTAAATTTGTATTATTAATTTTCTAATACAATTAACGTTGCCCGGGACTGGATATGTTAATGGATTGGATGCCTGAATATGATGTGACTGTATATTGGCGACATTTTTGCCACCTGTCACATTGTGGGACTTAGTGTCTCCGGATAGTCGTGGATGCCCTGGTGGTGCATCTGCTTACCTGTTATATGTTATATATGGGCGTTGGTCTTTCAACATCATCATCCCCCATTGTAGTACTTTGGTAGTTTGATTTTTGAAATGAAAAGAGCTTGTGTTTGAATTTAAATCTTTAGCTACATGTTTATCAAATTTCATCAAAATTCAGCGTTTTAGCCGTGAAAGAGTAACAAATTTACAGACAGACATTCGCATTTAAAATATTAGTAAGGATTCCTTAATCACTACACTACACTATACTTACACTATATTTTAACCGTTAACGTTACATTTTTAATTATGACTATATTTATATATTACGTTATTTTAGAGCGTTTTATTTATACTCAATTTTATGTCTATACGTATAGAAACAACTATATTTTAACTAAACAATGATAAGATCAGAATATTATTTTTAGTGACATTATAATAAAACAATGTATTATATTATATTTTAATATAATACATTGTTTTAATTAACCGCATTTGGTATTAGTAATTGGAACTTCCCGTTTTATACTAAAACCCATGACGAAACCACTATTTTAATTAGTACAAATCACAAATACTACTGAAAATGATTTCCCATTTTTTCTGTTAATCAATACATATTATAAAACAAAGTCCCCCGCCGCGTCTGTCTGTCTGTTCGCGATTTACTCGAAAAGCACTGTACGGATTTTCATTCGGCTTTCAACAATAGATAGAACAATTCATAAGGAAGGTTTTAGTGTACAGTAAGTTTATGTTTTGTAGAAACCAACGATATTTCAACGATATTAGTTCAATATGTCAGCAAAAAATAAGTCGATCTGGAGCTTTCCTCGAAAACGCTGCCAAAACCTTTTGAGTTTTAACAAACAATGTTTTGTGGAATGTTTGTGAATGTTTAATGGTGGAATTTTTCCTTTTCGATAGATCTCAAAAAAAGTATGCGGTGGTATATGTATATCTTTAAAGAATAACCCACAATAACCGTTTTCTGCGTTTACTTAAAACAGTAAAATGAAGATTACTTTAGAACATATTTTTAAAAATACAGTATTAACCCTTAATCAAATAAATCTGTTAGAAACGAGTAAAATACATACAAAATTAAATATCGTTGAAGCGTAGCAAAGACATGCGTGCTTACTGCATTTGCCCCTTCCCCCGGCCCCTCTGGTGTCCTTGAATGCTATATTACGATTTACGGGATAAAAAGTAGCCTGTATGTTTTCTGGGTCTTCAGCTACCTACATACCAAATTTTGTCGTAATCGGTTCAGTAGTGAAATAGTAACAAACATCCATACTGACATCCTGACATCCAGACATACTCACAAATTTCGCATTTATAATATCAGTAGGATTTTTATTCTTGAATAACCGAATCGAAGCGAGGGCGGGCAGCGAGACGTAATAATACGTAGTAACGATATTTTTTCTGAATTGTTGGTCTTGACTTCGAGTTGGTGCGATGTTAATTTTATCATTATTATGTCATTGTTAACGATGTGGTAAGCAAAAAAAAACATATTTAATACCAGCTGTCCCTACCAGTGTTAGCAGACTCTCTCAATCTCAAATTTCAATCAAATTTTATGTGCATATGAAAGATCGAAGTTCAAACAAAGGCTTTTTTAAAAGTTGTTTTCAAAATTCAACCTCCAACGCTAGTTTTAAATATCTAAGCATACCTATATAAGGATAGACAGCTAAAAACCACTATATTTTATACTATGTAGTGATAAAATAAATAAATATTCCTAGACAAGTTACACAAATTGAATCTAACCCCAAATTATATGCTTGTGTCATGATCAACGATACTAATACATAGAAATACTGAAATAGATACCAGAATAAATTTAATAAACACCCAGACCCGGAAATGCAGACATCTAAATGTTCATCACACAAATTCCTGCCCCGTCGGGAATCGAACCCGAGCCTTGCGGTTGGTCAGTGTAGTTAGGCGTGTACGCTAGCCACTCGACCAATGAGGTGGTCAAATATACAAAAAGTTTTGAACTTTGAATGTTCCTTGGAAAAACATTCGGGTAAAAATTAATAAGCAACAACCGTATCTTCAAATCAACCAATCGGTATTGCCGTCAGCATTCCTCAAATCATCAATATAATAATTCCTCCTATGTGTATTACAAAGCTGAAATCCCACTTAAACCACCAGTGCCAGCTTGAACCTAGCAGCTGGAGCAGAGCGAAAGGAGCAGTTACTGTAAGCGGTGATGGTTAAAAGCTGCAAATCAGAGTAAAAATAAAGCTAATTATTTCAAAATTCGTCCCATTTTTTACCTCTTAAATAGTTAAAAATAAATAAATACTTGACTCACATGAAATTTAACCAAATATGTCCAGGGAATAAAATAATCATACAAAACTATGTTCCCTATTTCCGTCCCGGGGGTTGAATATCAAGAAATCCATGAAACTGTCATATCAATTTTACCTAGGGTACAATTTTGTAAAAATCTGAAATGCATATTTCTTTATTTTTGCTGCACTAAATTCATACGAAATTTCGTATAAATGTGTCCAAGGAATAAAAAGTTTTATAAAAACTTTCATTCCGTATTTTATCCGCTGGGGATTGAATTTTTAGAAAATATTTAATCGCCTCTGTGGTCTAGGTTCAGTTATTGGACTTGACTGCATGAGGTCCCGGGTTCTATTACCGGATCGGGCAACAAAAAGAGTATTGGGTTTTTCCGATTTTCTTATAAAAAACAACGTTGCTCGGGATTGGATATGTGCCCGGTTGGCGATAGGCTTGCCACCTATCACATTGTGGGATTTAGTGTCTTCGCCTAGTCATGCGTGCCCTGGTTGTGCCTCTGCCTACCTCTTCGGGAATATGGGCGTGAAGATACTTTTTTTATATTCCTTATGGAATACCTATGCCTAGTTATATGATTCTAATCCAAATGGTTTTACCTGTGCGTATGTAAAATTTCCATTTTTACCCACTTAAGGATTAAATTTTGGAAGAAACTGAAATACGTAGCTTATAATTTGGGCCGAGCTGAATTCACATGAAATTTGATGTAAATATGTCCAAGGAACAAAAAGTTTCATACAAACTTTTAATCCCTATTTCAAGTACCAAAATTTATAAATAGTTTCTGAGTCGATGCCATTAACATTACATACATACGTGAATGTTAATACATTCGTCAAGCACCTTTGCCTTTCCTAAATATAGATTCTAGATTACTTTTTACTAAAAAGGTGGAAAATAAAGTTGTCACATTTTTATATTATCTATATTAGCGTGAAGAAAAAACTTCGGACCCCTTTTTACGAAAATTGCGTGGACGAGAACGAAGGAGTATAAAATTTTGGCACCTCGTGTTGGTCTGGGCTCCTTTGTAGAATAGACCATCTGCCTTCCTGCCAGGCAGCTCGTAAAAGGCGAGCATAGACTCAACGTCACTAACACCGTGACATCCTACTAGGTGGTAGAGTTTCGCAGCGGCTCGCCCGGATTGGTATCACCGCCTTACCTATTCCCGCCGCCATAACGTCAATGCTTGCTGTTGACGTGTTTCGGTTGGAGGATAAGGTAGCAGGTAAATTGACTTTTGCTCGAGTCCTACATTACATCCCAGCCTCAGGTTGGCAACGCACCATTACCACCTTTGTTGTCTTTAGGCGACGTGAATTTCTTACCATCAAGAAATCCGTCTGCTTGTTTGCCTTTCAATATTATAAAAAAAACACTTATAGCTTACGTGTAGGGGAAATGCAGATCGCTAATATTTTCTATAATAATTACAGGCATTATAATTTAAATATATAAGCGTGTGCATTGAATCAAAAAATAAAAGATTACACATACTACCATACATTGGACACACATAAACAAATATATTAATGATAACGATAAAAGATTACAGATGACGCACAAACTATATTCATAATTTGGAAACAAAGTACCTACTTGGTCTTGATAAATGAAGATGGCGTTTTTATCAAAAAAAATATTAAAATTTTATTGTGGACGAATTTCGACCAATAAGCGGACAATAGTCTTAATAATTACGAATCCTTTTTCCGCTTGTGACTGTCTAATGCTCTTTCTTAATTACGTAAGTTACTAACCTACCTGAAAAGTCTTATGTGTAGTACATAAACAGCATAAATACTTTATACATACCTAGTAACTAGCACGAGGAAAAAGATAACTGAAAAATAGTTAGCTATAACAGGACATATTACAAACTAATGAGTTAAAAATAATAATAACAAGTATAATAATAAGTTATTTCTGACGACGTTACCCGTCTAGTTAATAGGCCCACAGGAACATTTTTTTGGGATAAAAACTATCCTATGTGTTAATTCAAGTTATAACTTCTATGTGAGTGCCAAATTTAATGTAAATCGGTTTAGCAGCTTTTGCGTGAAGGAGTAATAACCAAATACACAAACTTTCGTATTTATTAGTAGGATAGTCTTTAAATATGTATAAAAATTAATCCCCTTTTCCCTTTATCTTTGCACCACGTTTGAACGGCTGGAACAATTTCGCAAATAAATTATTGTATTAGCTACAGCCAGGAGAATGTTCGTATGAAGAGCTAGACCCATAAAATTACGAAGAAAACAGGAAAAACAATATGAACTTTATGTGTATATTATTATATGTATATTATTATTATTACGGTATCGATTTAAAATAATCAATTAGTTTTTAACAGTAATAACTTAATAAGTGTTGATGATAAAGTTCTGTGCGGCAGCTTGCTTGCGGCGCCTACACCACATCTGTTTCTGCCGCTTGTATTGTAATCTCTTGATTATTGCCAACGAAGCCATTGAAGGCAGAATGCTGTGCAGTGACTTGAGCTGGTAAGGACTTACAGCCTTGCCTATTCCTGCCGTTATTATGACAATCTCATGGTCATGTCATGTCGCGAAGTCTACCGGCTACCCTCCCCAATGAACCGGTAAGGATAGGAGAGAAGCAGACAGCCTCGCTTATTCCTGGCGTTGTTATCACAATGTCATGACCACAAGGTCATATCGCGAAGTCTACCGGCTACCCTTCCCAATTGACCGGTAAGGACCGGAAAGGAGGAAGGTAAGGACTGACAGCCTTGCCTATTCCTGCCGTTATTACGATAATTTCATAATCATGTCATGTCACGAAGGCTACCGGCTACTTTCTCAATGTACCGGCAATTGGGAAGGGTAGCCGGAAGGCTTTGTATGTTAGGCCGTTACTCGTCAAACTCTGCACAGGATAGCGATACATATGGTACCTTAGGCGACTCTTGCCTCTTTTCTTCAGTATCAGGTCAAAGTAATCTGATCATTTGCTGTCTCATCGCATTAAAAATATCGATGGAAACTCATTACAACAGTAGGGTACTGTAAAGTAATTTACAGTGTTTTAAATTGAATCTAACTTCAAAGTAAAAAAAAAATATCTTCACGCCCATATCCCCGAAGAGGTAGGCAGAGGCACAACCAGGGCATACACGACTAGCCGAAGACACTAAGTCCCACAATGTGATGGGTGGCAAGCCTATCGCCAACCGGGCAATCAAATCCTGAGCAACATTTTTTTTGTTAGAAAATTGGAAAAACCCTATTTTCTTTTTGTTGCCCGACCAGGGATTCGAACCCGAGACCTCATGCAGTCAAGTCCAACAAACAAACCGCTAGACCACAGATACTTCAAAGTAAGCTAATTATATTCTTGTATTGTTGGTGTGTTAGTGATACGGTGGTACTAATCCATGGGCATACTTATATAATAGTTATGCTAAACAAGGAGGTGGTCAGTAGTAAAATAAATTTAAAAAAAGTATCTTCACGCCCATATCCCTGAAGAGGTAGGCAGAGGCACAACCAGGGCACCCACGACTAGCCGAAGACACTAAGTCCCACAATGTGATAGGTGGCAAGCCTATCGCCAACCGGGGACATTTCCAATCCCGAGCAACATTTTTTTTATTAGAAGATTGGAAAAACCCAATTTTCTTTTTGTTGCCCGACCCGGGATTCGAACCCGGGACCTCATGCAGTCAAGTCCAACACCCGGACCGCTAGATCACAGAGGCGACTGTAGATAAAGTAAATTTATCTACAGTAATACATAGGAACTCAATTCTTGAAGTTATTGATCAGTATTTATAAATCCAACTTCAAGAAAGGGAACGACCGCCGAATCCAACGGATAGGCAGCGTTCGGGAAGCTAGAGGACCAGTGTGTGTTACCGGTGATGAAACATGGAACTGAGACTTGCAGTTAAAAGTGGGACTCTTAAATAAGCTTAGAGTCGCTCCGTGTGCTTTGGAAAGAGCTATGCTATGTTTCTCTGCGAGATATGATCCTTAATTCGGTGATCCGCAAGAGAACGAGAGTAACCGATATAGTCCTGAGAGTCAGCAAGCTGAAGTGGAAATGGGCAGGCCACACAGAACCGACAACCGATGGGGAAGAAAGGTTCTCGAGTAGCAGTCCCGCATCGGAGCACGTAATGTTGGACGACCTCCCACTCGTTGGTCTGATGAACTGGTCAAAGTCGCGGGGAGTCGCTGGTTACAAGTGGCTGGTGACCGTGGCTTGTGGCGCTTTTTGGAGGAGGCCTATGTCCAGCAGTGGATGTGTTCCGGCTGATGATGACGATGATGATATACAGTAATAGTTTATTTTTTTATCTTTTATGAAATTGGCGCTACTTCCAAATTAAAAATAGAGCGTTTCAAATATTTTTTTAACTAAAAGCATATTTTGTGTCATGGTTTTGTATTTTGGGACTATGTACAGTATATTAAAGATATACTATTTAAAACTTATGAAATAAGCCCAAATATGATAAAATAATGTTGAAAATGTTACGAGTTAATAGCCCCACATCTACTGAATATACATATTAATATTATAAATTACCAACTTTGGTGTCTCTAGTCGGCGTGAATTTCTTACCATCAGAAAACCCGTCTGCTTGTTTGCCTTCCATTATCATAAAAAAAAATTAAAATATACCTATTATTTTTACAATAATAAACTACGCATGTACTAAATTTTATTGTGATACGTTCGTAGTTTATGTATAATGAGTAATATACCAAAATCCGAAAACATTGATCATCTTAATATATATAAATCTCGTGTCACAATGTTTGTCCTCAATTGACCCTAAACCACTTAACCGATTAACTTGAGAGATCGTTCGATATAACTTGAGAGATAGGATAGCTTATATCTCGATTTATGGTAAAAAAATACCATCCGAGCGAAGCCGGAACGAGCAGCTAGTTAAATTATAAATACGTAATTCACAATATAGATATGAAATAAATAATTATTTCGCACTGTATCCGTTTGCCAAATTTTCCTGTTGATCAAAAAAATTTCAACCTACTGTGGTTGGTCGTTATATGGTCCTTAATCATGAAATAATTTTCCCTGTGATGATCTGCCTTCCTTGCGAGGCAGCTCGTAGAAGACGAGCATAGGCCTACCGTCACTAGCACCGTGACACGTGACTAGGTGGTAGAGTTTCGCAGCGACTTGCCCGGATTGGTACCACCGCCTCACCTATTCCTGCCACCATAACGTCCAATTAGCAAATTAAATGCTTGTGTTATAGGTGTCAGTTAACGATTCTAATACATGGAAATACTTAAATAGATATAAGAATAAATTTAATAAACACCCAGACCCGGAAATGCAAACATCTAAATGTTCTTCACACAAATGCCTGCCCCCGTCGGAAATCGAACTCGAGTCTCGCGGTTGGTCGGCGTAGTTAGGCGTGTACGTTAGCCACTCGACTAACGAGGTGGTACGACCAGGGTAGGTAGTGATAATTGATTTTAAGTTTAAAAACATAAGTTTAAAAAAAACATAATTCATATAAATGTAAACGTTTCCAACAATGTTTATATGTAGGTAGTTTGGCAATTAAATTGCATAGAATATGTCTGAACTGATCGCAACCAGATTTAGCAAATGGGTAGTATCCGTTTATGATCAGTTCACTTGATCTATCCGTGATGGTGTTGGGCTCAAGGAATATAAGCGAATTACTTTCCTACCAAGCAACTAAAAGATAGCTAGAAGTAAGAAAAAAGTGTCGGTGTTTGTCGGATAGATAGAAGTAAGAAAAACGCGTCGGTTTGTTTTTACTTCTAATACCGTAGCCTTGGCTAGGATGATAGGAAATTTGAGACTACTTGAGCTGCAACATAATATTTTGTTACTATAACGTCTGTTATCTAAATTATCATTTTCTGGTTCTGTATTACAGATTATCCGATAAACTTATTTACTCAAGAGGCTTAACCTTCAAGCCTCAGATTGCAATCCACCTTCCTAATCTTTGATATGTAATGGTGATGTATATTTTTAACCATCCAGGCATCCGTTTGCTTATTGCAACAGGCAAAATTACGTTTTATCTCGATCACTCTTTATATGTCAGTAACATTGTTAACCCTAAGCGTAAAAGTAAGGCGTAAATGCCACTGTTTAATACCAAACTTGCCCAATGACGTCAGAGGGGTCACTAGGGTTGTCAATCGTCCGGCTACATGAGGGTTCTGGACCCTTCAACAAGAGGAGCTTTTCAGGTTAATGTGGAACGCCAAATGTCCCACTTTTGATAACGTACTCTTAAGGTGCTGATAGACTTAAGCATTCACTTGTAATGAGAATTTGTGCGAATGTTACATCACAGAAAAATAACGAGAACATTTTAGCGAGCATTCCATCGAGCCAAGCTTTGGTCGTCCGCTCTGAGGCGTCCCTTCCTGCACCCCTGTTGCTCTGTTTCTTTTTGCCACGTAATTAGTACACTGAACATAAATGCAGCATATGCGACCGTCTGACATCATCGTGAAGAATATTTTTAATGAGAATCGACTAAAGCGTTCACTAGAATGCTCGTGAAAATGTTCATACCAATGTTTGGCTCTATCCTTCGCTTGGCTCGTTGTTCAGTTCGACAAACATAAAAACGGCGAATGCTCGGTGTTCTGTTACAAGTGAATGCTCAAGTCTATCAGCACCTTTATATGAATGCGCAGAGTATCTTAAAACAAAAAATACTAAAAATCGCAAACCATCAAGCAAAACATTCCTTGGAAAAGCAAAGAATTCAAAAAACTGTAAATTACCCTTTAAATTATAATTTTAACTTATGTTTACAGTTCGTCATTTTTTTTAAATAATTATTGGGTATCATTAGGAATTTACTTAATATTTATTTAATTTTTTATTCTCAAACAATTCTTATTTTTTGTATTTATTTTTTGTTGTTAGGTACCTTGTCTCTCATTGTAAATAATTATTTTTCGCGTATTTTGAATTTGGCAAGCCTAATGGCTACCATTTTGAGCATGTTTTATTTATTGATTTAATGTAGGTACTTTATAAGCATTATGGTTGAAAAATATTAGTGATCTGCACATAAACATCACACATGCACAACTGCACATCCCCTACACATAAACTGTGTCAAATTTTATGCTTCTGCGTCTGAGCAATTTTCGTAAAAAGGGCTCCAAAGTTTTTGCTTCACCTGTTACTATTATTATATAATTCCGAAGTTAATAGACGACAATTTAAAGGCTTAAAAAATGTCTCCAATCATTTATTTACCACTATTCATTATTATACATTTTTCGAAAGATGGCTAATGATCCCGAGATGATACCACATAACTTTCATCCACATCAAATTAGTAGTTTTGAGTTATGCTTAACAAGACATAAATTTTCGTCTCTTACACACAGAGACGTCAATTACCTGTTAATTGGTCATTCATTCGACCAATACAAAATAGTGACTAAATGATAAATTAAATATAACTCAAAATCACTAGTCGGAGCATAATAAAATTAATCACCTCAGAATTCGTCCTATCATTCCAAATAATATTAACATTAAAACATTTTCAATGACCCCCCGACAAACCAAAGATGGTCTATCCCTTAAAACTTATGGTGTCACATAGACACACACACATCTTACTTACAACACCCCTCTTTTTTACGCGCTTTAGACAAACTAAAAAAGTATCTTCACGATCTTATCCCGAAGCTGTAGGCAGAGTCACAACCAGGGCACCCACGACTAGCCGAAGACACCAAGTCCCAAACTGTGATAGGTAATCCTATTGCCAACCAGGTACAAATCCAACCCCAGGCAAAGTAATTTTTATTAGAAAATTGAAAATATACATTTTCAAAGATACTTTTTAATTACGATCCATCAGCCATTCCCTTATTTCATCATTCTTTCATCTGATCGTAGTCAACAAGTGATGATAGTCATAAACTATGAATAGATTTAGTTAAAATGAATCTAACGAGTCCAAAATATATATATTTTACATTAGATATTGGTATGATATCTTCGAGCTCCATCATCAGACCAGCTCAGTTGTACCAGTATTTGTTAGTGTTTTAACTGTTAGGTCTTATACGTGTTCAAAAGTGAAATAAATATCCGATAAATACGTCTTTTATCCATTCCGATGCTTACAAATGACCTGCAAATGAGCTGATGACCTTGAACTCCTGTACAGATCTCCATAAACTATAGCTAAGAAAAAAAGACGGGTTGCACTCCGGGAGTGCCGGAAGAAGTGAAAACTTAGATATTAACGTTGTGCATTTTTGATATTTTGGAATGGTTAGGGAATAGAAAAATCCCTCCATCCGCTAAGCTCCTACTACATACGGACAGACGCACACACACGTCAAACTTATAGCATCCCTCGTTTTGCGTCGGGGGTTAAAATGAACCATCAAAATCGACAATTTACTTATTATTGATCGATTTGCTAAGTCGCCTGCACTTTTTTCATTATCTTCAATATACGTAGCTCACTCCTTTAGGGCTACTTGCACATTCCCGGGTTACATTTAATATTGAGTTAAACTGTCAAATATAAGGCGATTTAACCCTAGTTAGACACTAACTCTGTGTTAAATACTTAACCCAGGAACGTGCAAGTGGCCCTTACAGTTAAGTTTAACATCTTGTGAATATTGCTATAGAATTATAAAATAAATAAATAAATATTCCTGGAAAACTCACACAAATTGAATCTAACCAAAAAGTAAGCAAATTTTTATTATGTTATGGGTGTTAGTCAACGTTACTAATACATAGAAATACTTAAATAGATACCAGAATAAATTTAATAAACACCCATTTAATAAAAATAATCAAACATCGCATATTTTAGCAATAGCATTTTGTTACTGTATGTTTTCTGTTGAGCCCAAGGGGGAAAAACCCAAGTTTTTCCCCCTTCATCCAGGAAATACCCAATATGTCTTTAAAATTTCCACCCACAATCAATTGATGTAATAAATTAATTCTCATGAGAAGTATGTTAGAAAACTATGACTTCATCACGTAAACCTGTGTTATACGTCATATTGTGAGCGGAAAGAGGAAGGGAAAATAGCACTTGAAATACACCTAAGCTATTGTATTATATCAATACAATAATTATAATGTAAAAAATATATCGAATAGAATAATTCTTTATTGTGCACAAAATACAAAGAAAAGTAAATAATTTTAAATCAGTAAAACTGCAAGAAACCAACTTTGGTTTTAATAATAAAGTCATCTATCCTTATAAAATAACATGTTCTGACTGATTCACCATCGACGAGCAAAAATTGTTAGAGTTGCAGCCACGAAATTTCGTGAGACAAGACGACCCTATCGTTTGATTAAGCAGACACCCACCAAGGATGGAAGAAAATTTGTATGGAAGATCGTCACTTTTTAAGTTAGAAACATAAAACTGTATGTTTGGGCTACTTATTAAAAATTAGATGATACGTATTTAAGCGAAAGAAATAGGGATTGAAAGTTTTCAAATCACAAGTTTTGTATAAAAAATAGTTTAGACATTAAAGACATAACTACACTCCTACACTGTAGAGAAACAAACAAATTTTAAATCCTAACCATACTGTTATTAATATGCATGTGAAATTTACACATCGATTACGATTTTGCATTGGTTCGCTTAAAATTGCTTGATGGTTCAAAATAAAAAGAGGCTAATTTATTTAACTAAATTCAATCTTAAAAATTGAATTAAATATTAATTTTACGCTTTTTTCACGTGTTCACGTTTTTAGCGTCTTCATTGATACCCGCCTTTTTTGAGGAAATGTCATGTTAGGGCGGATTCCTACTGAAACCACACGATGTCTTCCCGTCGCCAGGTAACGGGACTGTGAGCACTTCGCACACATCCACTGTACCGCCCACTCGATAGAGATCTCAAATTATGTGAAGTGTTAAAGTGGCAGTCTCAGTGGCAATAGGCACCCCTATACTTGTTACTACCCCATGATAGAGAGAATACAAAATTCAACGCCCTTCTGCCCAGGCTCACCAAAGACCAAGCGGCCCACCACTCCGGCTGCTCCTCACTTATCACTTGAACAGACAGGGATACCGAGCCTAGCTGCCGTGACAAGGCTTGGAGCCACGTTGGACAAAATGGTTACCCCGACGTAATAGGGGTAGATGTTTATATGAAGAATAAATCATTTTTGATTTAGAATTAAGTGTAATAAATTTGTAATAAAAATAAATTTACCTATTTAATTTTATTAGCTATTAAGCGAAATGAAAATAAGTGCTCGTTATATTCTGTGAGATATTCTACCAGGTAAACGATAACGGTGCCTTAGAAGCACGGTATTGTTATCCCCATATTGGTCAGGGTCCGATACGTAGATTAGATCACATACCGCTCTGCCAGGCAGCTCATGCGATGCGATAAAAGTCTCGGGTAGAAATCCAACCGCCAACGACTTATTTATTCCTGCCGCTATAATGAAGATGTTCAGATCAGGAGTGTAGGGTAGCCGGTAGACTCGCACAATTCGCAGCGACGTACTAGTACTGCTTTATAATACTAGTTTTGTTATTTTGTCATTGGGAGAATCCCCAAGCATCATAGGAAAAGTAGTAGGATAACTAGTAATAGTGAAGTAGGCATTTAATATACATAAGATATTTACATTATTTTAATATAGAACTGTTGGCTACCGTAAAACTTTTACAAGGGGTGTTAAAAGTTTAACATATCTGTGTGTTTTGTGGGGTCGTAACTTTTCGTCAGGTGAACCGATTTTGATGGACATTTTTTAATGAAAACGGTCGGGATTGAGATAGATGGTTTTTAATGCATATTACGTTTAGGTTCTGGAGGGAGTTACAATAAAATCTAATTTAAAGAATATTATTTCCCGACCTCAGGTTGGCAATGCACAATTACCACCTTTTTTAGCATCAGGAGATCCATCTGCTTGTTTGCCTTCCATTATAATACAAAAAACTAAACTTATTTTCTATCTACTAAAACCTTATTAGGGTTTGGGCAATTGTGATGCTTTATCACGCTTCCAATCAGTTTACATACGTAAAATAATAAAACATGCAAAAGTAATTATGAAACACATAAACCACCACATCGTGGGTTTAGCGTACAAGACTAGCGCCATCAACCAGCCAGGCTTGGGTTCGATTCCCAACAATAACCAGCTTAAGTGTGATAAATGTCTAAATGTCTGCATTTTTGGGTTTGGGTGTTATTTATTAAATTTATTTTGACAATTAAGTGTTTCTTTAAGTAAATGACAGCGGCCTAACGAAAAATGATTCTCTACATGATACGAATACATATGTAGTTGGAATTTTGTGTCAAAAATTTCATGAATTTTTCAATTATTTTTGTGTTTTTTATTGATTTTACTAACATTTCAATAATACTATTTCACGTAACTCAATTTTTATTTAATATCCAATAAATAACACAGTTGTACTAAAACCAGCAATGTAATAATACAGCAAAATAGGTAAGCATTTACAGCTCGCAATGCACGGCTTAATAATATTTTGTTTGCTATACATTGCGGGCTGAAAAACTGCAAAATATTTAACTACTTGTTTCCGACAAAAACTGTAAAAGGAATTTCGAAGACTGACATGTATCTAAACTACCACAGAAATTTTCGTTACGGTGTCAAATACACCCTGTATATTGATAAAGACATTCTAGGCGTTTGTAAACACGCCCAGAAACAAAGATGACATTGGACAAAATTTTCCACCAACCTTTGAAACTAACATTCATAACATTCCTTTTCCCTGGCGTTAGGTCAATTTGTCTACAGTCCAAGAAAATACGTATGTCATACTTCTTTAAATTTATAATATGCTAGATGGTGCCGTGGTGTGGTTATTGGTCCCATAGGAACAGTTTTTCGGGATAGGAACTATCCTATGTGTTAATTTAAGTTACCATGTACATGTGTATCAAATTTCATTAAAACAGTCTTAGCAATTTTGCGTGAAGGAGTAACAAACAAACAAACAAAGAAACATTGTTTTATGTTATAGGAAGGCTTGTTAAAGCAGACGGATTTCCTGATGATAAGAAATTCTCGCCGCTAGGTCGGTATGTCAGGCGTCGGGCAAAAGTAAGTTTACCGGCTACCTTACCCTCCGAACCGGAACACGTCATGACGCTATGGCGGCAGGAATAGGTAAGGCGGTGGTACCAATCCGGGAGAGTCACTGCGAAACTCTACCACCCAGTCAGATGTCACGGTGTTAGTGATGGTAAGCCTATGCTCGCCTTTTACGAGCTGCCTGGCAAGGAAGGCAGATGGTCTATTCTGCAAAGGAGCTCGGACCAACACGGGAAAAATATACAAACTTTCGCATTTATAATGTTAATAGGATATTATACTCAATTATTATAATTTGAAGGATTGTACTCGTATCTTACATTGTAAAAATTTATTGTATTTTTGGTCGGGCGAAATCCTTAGGCATAGGCTAGTGGAAAATAACCTATAATCACAAATTCAGATTAACGATAAAAGTGTTGAGGAGACTATAACTTTGACTTCTTAATTTTTTATGTATGTTAATCGATTTCTCCGTCGTTTCTGAACCAATTAAAAAAATATTTTAAAGTAATCCCACTGTCACCAAGTCTGGATCTGATAAGGGAAAAAATATTATTTTCCCATGGCATTCAAACAAAGTATTTAAGTGTTGTGAACTTAGACGATTAGTTGCTCAAAGCCTAACATTCCGGCCTCAGGTTGACAACGCACCATTACTACCTTTGGTGTCTATTTTCTTAATATCAGAAAATCCGCCTGCTTGTTTCCTTTCAATACCATAAAAAAAATTATAAATACTGGATCTCCCATGATGTAGTATAAAAGCATATTTAATGCTTTATATTTATATTCAACATAACAAATTTTCTTTTTTATTAGACCAAATCGATTTAGAAAACAACTTAACTACTCGCAATATGTAACTTTTTCCAGATGTTGATTGATTGTAAGGGAGCATGCTCTCCAGCAGACCCACCTGTAACTCCTTACAAAAGCTGTTTATTTCTCATGAAAACCACTTCATCAATGCTGTTTTCATTATCTGTAAGATCTGAACCAACGTCGTCTTACACCGAGTTGATAATGGAATAAAACAAATTTTATTATTTATTTGGTTTATTAGAAATCAAATTAAAATTGGTTGCCTAAAAATTTTTTAATTTATTTTTCATTTTTCTGATTTTTTTTTTGGACAGCGACACTATATCAATGTGATTACAATAAAATTGCGCAAATGTTGATATTATTTCTACATATTATTCAATCTAGTGAGAGTAACTGGCTTCGACATACCTGTTTCTACCTGGCAACCCAGATAGCCACCAGGCGCTCCAACTTCTGCACATTCTATATGTACGTCTCATACCTTAAGTCGGGAAAAGATTTACGAAGTAACTTACTATTGCACCGTTAATTAAAAAACATTTCTCTAAAAATGAAATTAAGGGAAAGAAAGAAAATATATTTATTTGCGTCGCTTGTTGAAGTTGTTACAAAATTATTTAAGCTTTCCAGCATATTTCACCATATTGTGGTGTGCAAATATTTTAATTAATTAATTTTAATAAAAGTAATTATTTAATTATGTACACAATGTTTTAATGTTCTTACAACAAATAGTTTTATATTTAATACAATTTGAATTATAAATTACAAACAATTTTAAAATGTAAATAAATTTAGCCCTGTCTACCTTAAACTTGCCGTTTCCAAACCGAGCCAGTCGGCTGAAGAAACGGCGAAACAAACTCCCCGGTGGACTATCCTTGTAGTACCACCGTTTCCAAACATAGCCCGCTTCCTGAAATTGCAATAAATTATTATTATTATTACAAACATTATATTATTTATGCTTGTCTGCAAGAATATGTTTTATCTAACAACAAGTCAAATATTTTCAAAAAAATATTTGTTCAGGATTTTTTATGCAACCCGCTTTGAATCTAATTTGAGCTCGGTGAAGGTCGACCTAGGTTTGGATCTTAGCCCTCCAAGGGTTCAAGCTTTGTCGTGGGGGTGGGGGCTAAGTAACCGGGGTCGAGCCGGGTCCCCGGCAAAACTAATTGGACCAGGAAGGCCGCTCCTCAGTACCTCTCTCTGTCCAAGAGGAGCCACGAGGAGCGGACACAGGGTGGAAGGCCACTTGCGAGATTAGGTTGCGGCAGGTACGGGGGTGCCTGTGAAAGATCTGTCGCCGCCGGGGCTGTAGATATGTATGTGCGAAAGCGTTCCTGCAGCATCGATACGTGGCGAAGGGGAGGACAACCCAACACTTCCCCCGAAAGTAACGGGTTTCCATGAGGATTCACCCACGGAAATAAAAGGTTCGGATCTTAGACCAATTTATTTTTGGAGAACATAGAAAACTTCTACGCCTAGTTATTTTACAATAGCAAAATGTTTAAAATGTTATTGCTCTTGCTGTAATATTTTAGTGGCAAGGCATCATACAAGTGCAGCCCTATCAAGCTAGCATATATATATATATATATATATAAAGAGAGAATTGAAAAAAAATCGGCCGATCAAGGTGAACTATTTCGTTGTTGGTTCTTAGAGTGTATTTGAGTAGCCTCCTGATGAGCAACAAATTCAGAACAAGCTGTATTTCAGAAGAAACCGGTTTCAAGATAGCAAGATATGATAAATTAATAAATAAATAAATATAAATATATAAATTATTAATATATATAATAAATCTTCTGTTAAGATCAAAGGAAAATAATATAATTCACCAAGTTACCTTGTTACCTTGCTACCTTGACATTATAATAGCATTACGAGGGTCAAACTGAAAGTTCTTAGAAAATCAAAAACTAAGCATT
>NJDD01002962.1:0-16531 GCA_002245505.1 Calephelis nemesis
TGAAATATTTTGCGTGACACTGAAATAATGCTCTGCAATACAAATTATGAGATACATATCTAAGCGTTTTTTGAAAATTAACCCCTATGAGGATGAACGGGGGTGGCACAATTTGCGTAGGAAAAATATTTAACAGTAATTTTTACAAGTCCATAACAAGAACCACGTACATCAGTTTATCATTCACGAAAAACACACAAAGAAATTATGATATAGTTACATAGTAGCAAAATTGGTTAAAAATCCCTACTTCCCTACTAATATTATGAATGCGAAAGTAACTCTGTCTGTCTGTCTGTTACGCTTTCACGCCTAAACCAGTAAACCAATTTTGATGAAATTTGGTACAGAGATAGAATAGACTCTGAGGAACAACATAGGCTTCTTTTTGTTGCAAAAAAAAATAGGGCAGAATGGGTAAAAAGAGGGGATGAATGTTCGTATGGAAATTCGTCATTTTTAAAGTTGTAACAGTGAAACTTTGTATTTAGACACTTTATATTTAGACACTTAATGATAAACGAAAGAACATAGGCTACTTTTTATAGCTAAAAATGGGGGAGAGTGGGTAAAAAGAGGGGATGACTGTTCATATGTAAGTTCGCCATTTTTAAAGCTGTAACAATGAAACTGTGTATTTAAACTATGGTAAACGAAAGAATATAGACTTCTTTTTATCACTAAAAAATGAGAGAGAATGGGTAAAAAGAGGTAATGAATGTTCGTATGGAAAATAGTTTTTTGTTTGAAAGGGTATATTTCAGAAGTGGTCCCATGGTCACCAGGTGAGGATCTGGTGATGAAATCCTGGGGAAGTCGAGGGAAAATCTAAAAAAATGTTGGCAAGAATACTGTTTTTGTTGATTATGATCACTTGCTAGCATTCGACAATGGTCACTCCATACTCAGACTCAACAGACTTGCGGAACAGGCTGACCGTTAAGTGTCTGAGGGATTTGGAGATATTTACACAGACGCAAGAGAGAAGATCTGCTAGCGCTCAGCGTCAAGCTCAAAGTAGAATCATTTTTAGAAGGTTCAATGGGAATGTTTTTGTTAATGCAGGATTTCATTATGACCGTACGTTACAGTATAAAAATCCTCCTTTGATATTAATTGGGAAAATTATTAAAAAATTGAATCGACATCGAAATCGAAGAGTTTTAGCAATATGCGCAAATGCAATAATTGTTTTCAAATGACGTCGTTTGGAAGAGGTAGACACATCATTATGCCAAGATGTTCTGTGCAAGGTCAAATTTATCACAGAATCGGTTCAAACTAATATTAAAAAGCTGAAGAGTTTAATTTTGTTGTTACAGTTTCTAAATGTGAGTTTCTGAAGATATCCCCGAAGGGTTAGTTCTGCCTAACTGCACAACCAGAGCACTCACGACTAGCCGAAGACAGTAAGTCCCACAATGTGGTAGTTGACTGTATCCGGGCACTTATCCAATCCCGGGCAAGTGGAAATGTTACTTTTAGTAGAAAATTGAAACTTAGTTTTTTTTTGTTGCCCGGACCGGAAATAGAACCCAAGATCTAAGAAGTAATTGCGCGTAAAATGAGCGCAATGTTTTGCGTCAGCATTTCACATTCAGCTTACACCCAAAGCTTTGGATGAATAGATGTAAGGATTGCAGCTCCCCGAAGAGGCTTCCCATGTTTTTTCCTTTTCTAAAGATGCCATTCATTGAATCATACAACTAAACAACAAAACGTGTGCTGTTTCTTTACAGGCAGAGTTTAGTATACCTTTTGCTGTGTAGCATATTTAATATTTTATTGCCAAACAGTATTTCGGATGAGAAAACCATGACGTTACATTTCACCGGAAGTATTTTTTTGAGAATTACCGGGGTGGCCATCTATTATAGTAACAGAAAGTAGGTTTAATTTAAATACATTATATTTACCTGCAAGATAAACCAAATTTTTTTACTTTTTGATTACTTTGAGTCGATTGCGATGTGAAATTAAGGTTATCATTGTTATTTCGATACTTAGCCTAATGACTTGTAAACACCTGTGCCTGCACGTGCGCCGAGCCTTATAAAAACGGCTGCACTGTAAGCGATAAGGCATTCACGATTCACAAGCCAATGGCAGCACGTCGTTATGCTGCCCGTTAAATAAACGGAGTGTTAAAGTGCTTGTGAAGTTTTTTTTGAGAACACCCAAAATGAGTCATCATCATGGAAACGACAACAGTGGCGTCAGCAATGATGACGTCACACTTTTTAAAAACACCACGAACGTTCCTAATTCGTCATGTAAATGCATATTTTTTGCAGTTCACAGATGCAGACTTAAATATTATACATGTAGATGCAACATACGGTGGAGCAAGTCACGACAGCCTTATTTTTAACAGTTGCATAATCCGTAGTCACTTAGAACAATTAGTGCAAACTGTGTATTTGTTAGGTAAGTTGCATTATTTAAGTAAAAAAAATAGAGATCTACTATAAATAAATAAGTTTAAAAAATGTATAAAAGTAAAATTAAGTGAAAAAACGGCTATAATCGGTCTCAGAGTATTTGGACGATGAACATGCTTGGGGATAGAGATTTCAATCTCCCACTGCAATTTGTAATGTAATTTGTTGTATCTTTGATTTAAGTTAAAATCGAATTGTAATTTGTATTTTTAATCTAGATTATTTTGTAAATATTATTATTGAAAAAAGACAAACCCACTGAGTTTCTTTCGCCGGATCTTCTCAGTGTGAGGCCGCGATTCCGATCCGGTGGTAGTTTAAAAAAATGTCGACGCGCACAAATACCACTTGTATGGTTCATGTGAATAAAGATTATTCTGATTCTGAAAAAAACATTTGACACTAGCTGGGGCAGCTAGTCTCAAATGTTTTTTGCTCTTCTGTTTCACATGCGTAGTTTCGTATCCCGTGTTTCCGTGGGGTTACCGGGGAAAAAGTCCCATCTCCTGGATTTAAACTATCTTTTCAACAAGTTTTACTCAAATCGGCCTAGTGTTTCCGAAAATTAGCCCTTATAAACAATCATAGTTACAAATTTGATATTTTAACATATACTCGTAAATCTATTTCTTTATAATATTAGTATAGAAAATGTCGTTGACAAAATGGGTAATTGTACAATATCGGTTTTTACAGGTGATTCTGGGTATCCACAGCGGCAATATCTTATGGTACCAGTGCCAAATGCAGATGAAGGAACTCCAGAACACCATTTCAATCAGTTGCATGCTACAGCAAGAAATAGTGTAGAAAGAACTTTAGGCATTCTAAAAGGCAGATTTAGATGCCTATTAGCACACAGAGTCCTGCATTACGACCCCGACACGGTTTCAAAGATTGTGATAGCATGTTGCGTGCTTCACAATATTTGCAACCGTGCCGCGCTGCCGGCTCCTGCCATACTAAATAGTGAGGAGTTAGATATTGGGGGACGTTTCGATAGGAGCAGATAAATGGTAGCTCCAAATGAAGACTTACGGAATGAAACTGCACTAGGACAAATATGTAGACAGCATTTGATCAGTGATTTATGGAGGACCAGGAACATTAGGCATTAAGAATTAAGAAGAACTTTTATCGTTCCGAAGTTTTGTCCCACATTCCAAAAAATTGTTAGTTGATCCCACATCATTATTGAAGTAGTGATTCGTCCCTAAATTGTAAGCACTTTAAAATAAAATTGGATCAATGATACATAAGTACATAGAGATAGCGTAAAGCCTGCTTGGTGATAACAGGAAGTGATGCTGCAATTGGCCCAATGACTCAATACAAGTAATTATTAGGTGGTAGAGATTTTTATGTGGGACAAAACTGAGTGTGCCGATCGAAGGATAATTCATTAATAAATCAAGTTACATGCAAAAAAATGTTTTTTTTATTTTTTAATGCTTCTGCCAGTAGTTTTAGTCCCTCCCCAATTGCAACCAGACCTTCTGCTACCATTCTATTATAGTCCCTTTGAGAGTTGACTATAATTTCCCTTAAATCACAATTGCGACGATCAATCTCAATCCGTCTTTCTTCCAATGCGAGGAATCTCTCGGTGAAATTCGTCAATTGAGATTTTCGTTGCGATGGAGGAGATCTTCTTCTTCGCCTGTGCTGTGAACGTCTCGGTAATGCTGAAACGATCAAAAATAATTATTTTGAAGTTCAGGAGGAAATATGAATTAATGTACACGAGACACTTATCGACGTATCAATGGCCATCATATAGATTTCTTTAAAAAACAATTCCTACGTTTTAGTTAGTACTCAGTTAGAAATGGTAATATTTACTTGTAGTATGATGTGGTGGCGGACTCAAGACGTTCAATCGGCGACGAGTGGGGCAGCTTCCGAAACCAGACGGGGTAGCTGGTTGTAGATGACTTATTGGCTCTGTTCTCGGTGGTGTATGAGCTGGGGGCAGGACTTCTATTTCAACATTGGACTGAACATAAATATCAATGTTTTGATTACAATATTGCAAAGAGAAAACTAATTACAAATAACTAAAGAGGGCAGATTTACTATCATACTATGTTAATTAAAAAGGACAAACTTTTTTATTCAAATTGTTAAAAAACAAAATGTTTTCAGTAGGTATTCAACAGTCAGTGTATATAATGATTAGGATTCCACTTTTTCCTTTTGAATAAAGAATCTTAAAAAATAACTCTTTGATAATATTATGTACGTTGTTAATATTATATTGCAGTATTACCTCGGATGCTGCTGTAAAAATATTTTCTCTATTTCGGAAAACATCCAGGTTAAGTACTTGATTTTCCTAAACAAAATAATTAGTGTTACGAATTTGTTTTTTATTTTTTTGTGCTAGTGTAAAATTGCCAATTTTTAAAAACTTAAACTTGGTATCGCCTCTGTGGTCTAGCGGTTCAGTTGTTGGACTTGACTGCATGAGGTCCCGGGTTCGAATCCCGGGTCGGGCAAAAATGAAAAATTCGGTTTTTCCGATTTTCTAATAAAAAAAATGTTGCTCGGGATAGGATATGTACCCGGTTGGCGATAGGCTTGCCACCTATCACATTGTAGGACTTAGTATCTTCGGCTAGTCGTGGGTGCCCTGGTTGTGCCTCTGCCTACCCCCTCGGGGATATGGGCGTGAAGATACTTTAAACTTGGTATTTAATAATAACTGTAAGGTTCTTTGTGACTTTAAAAAAAACATTATAAGCTATGTATTTACTCACAAGTGTCTCGGTTTCATTTATTGTATTTCTAGATGTTATCGGAAATGTTGGACTTTCGTTAGTAGTAGCTAACATAGGGACTTCCTAAAAAATTAGAAAATGTTATAGGTACCCTTCATAAATTTTATAATTGAACCAGCAAAACTAATAAGAATAGCTTACTTCAAATGGATTAATTTCTAAATGTCTATCACCAATTGCGTAACTCTCCCCACCCATTAATTTAAGTATTTTTTCCTCCACCTCCGCAAGCTCCACCAGCGATTCAAACCCACCACGAGTCTGATTGCGT
This sequence comes from Calephelis nemesis, assembly GCA_002245505.1. NCBI lineage: Eukaryota > Metazoa > Arthropoda > Insecta > Lepidoptera > Riodinidae > Calephelis > Calephelis nemesis. The sequence goes on from NJDD01002962.1 coordinate 5,493, forward strand.
GCTCTGTGTCTTAAAGCAGCCTTTTTCTTCACTTCACTTTTTTTGTCAGACCAATACTACAGCAAAATAAAAAAAAAATAATGAAGTGTGATGTATAAAGCGTAATAAAAATATGAGTAACCTACATATTACGGTCATAAAATGAGTAAGTAGTATTTTAGATTGCTTACCTTTGTCCACTGCTTCCATGTTAATTTTCCATGTTAATGCAGAATCCCAGGCTATTCAGTTTAATGGCCAATCCCTCCCATGTTTTCCTAGCTGCATCTCTAGCACTGGTACTTCAGAAAAACCTTTTGCCAAGTCAGGATTTTTTCCTAAGCAGTCGATTATATAATCTACTTGGGCACGGGAGGGATGCGACGATCTTTCTAAAGAGCTGCAATGTTTACGATTATATATTAATAATTCATAAATCTTGATTTTTACATATCGTTTAATAAATTCCGCATGAATACAACATCACTCACCTCATAATTGCAGTTTTTGTAGAGTTTAGTAACTTCAACAACAAAATATTTAAATAAATTTAAACTTGATCATAACACTCACAAACTACGTGCTTCATAGAAAGCTACAAAAAAATTACCACTTGAAATACCAAATCAACTTCAAGGATACCACAGACAATATATTTTATTTTCTTCGATGACGCTAGAAACATTTTTGTTTTATTAAAGAATTCAGTACGATTAATTATGATTTGATTTTAATTCAATCTATGACACATTAATAAAGATATATTGTGCCTATCAATGGCGGTAAGTAGCCGTTTTAACAAAATATTTTTCAAATGAAACATAGACTAAGAATATCGATAAAATGAAATCTCTTTGTCCCGTCACTTATAGGTGAGATTCGAAGCGGGACTCGCTTCACTTCGGCTGTACCGAGCGGATGTTTACAGAATGCTAAAGCAAAAACTCGAACGTTCGAAAGTGAAGTGAGTCGTATCACTCAAGTGAGATGCGAGTTCGAACGTGTTTTTTCCAGAATAGCATAGCTGATTACGGAGGGAGATTATTTGAGACCATTTAGCAACATTTATTTTATTTTCTTTAACTTATTTTAAATCTTTTGTTATTAAATTTTTGCTTATGCATTTCATTAAATGAGGCGTTAAATGGTATGATCTCGTAATCATTTACTATAAAAACATAATCAAAGGAGTTTTTTTTATATTTCAGTAAAAATGATAAAAAAAATAACGTGGCCTAGATGTTCTGGGCCGGGGAGATAATCTTCTAGGTGTAACTGTTCTCCTAGGAGAACCTCGCATTCTAGATGACACCTGACTTGATGGTGTATGGTCAGGATTTGTACTTGTAGGTACACTTTGCAGTGGCTGTGAAGGTGACGACTTATGACTTTTGATCAATTATAATTGAACCCCGATTTTGGTAAATTGGATGCAAATTTCTACTTGACTGATGGCATAATACTTACGTGAATGCCAAAATCTTAAAAAAGAAGAAGAAAAATGTATTGACATTGTTTTCGTTTTATCTCTTTTTATCTTGCAGGAGTAAAAGAGAAAAAAAATTCGCAAACAACGTTAGAAACTATGCCCACCTTAAACAATGACATATGTTGTTATCTACATATAATTTTTTCGTATTATAAACGCAGACATTAGTGAGTGAACTCGTAACTCAGTGATTAGTGACACGGTTTTCCAATGGCATTACAGTCGCACTTAAAACGTGTAACTACATGTTACAAGTTTACTTTAAGTTTTTAAAATTGTAAAAAAATATGTTACTAAGTTAAGTAACTCACAAGTGGGTGGTAGAGTATTTTGCAGAAGCTTGCCCGGATTGTTATTACAAACTCACTTAACCCTGCTACCACAGTTTCAGTGGTGGCCTTTGTCGTGTTTGACACTAAAAGATAGGGTAGCTGGTGGAGTTACATACTTGACCTTAAGGGGCCATAGCAGTTTACTGTTTTTTTCATACAAAGCAATCATGGATCTTGCTGACATAAATACACAAGATTAATATGAATATGCTTTACTAGACTAGTGTTTCCAATACACGATTCATTTCAGTTTGCTCGATAGAAAAAAATCAAAAAGTTAACCCTTTTTTGAAAGCTTTTGCTTTCTATCTACTTCAGTTGTGAAAATATCGACATCAAATTTAACATAAACATAGATAAGTACTACACCTATAAGACAAGTGTTTCAGTTTTTATAATTTTTTTCAAATTACTTTTATAGTGTCAAAAATAGTGATTTGTCGCTTAAGACGTTTACTTTAGAGCGTCATTGTTCACAGTAATCGTGAAACGGGGGAGCGCGGTGATTGGCTCTTCTAGCTGACTAAGTATGGGGCCTTAACGATGCACCAGTAACATGTTATATGTTATCTATAGGCGAAAGCTGTCTCTTACAATCATATTATGCATTTCCTGCTTGTTCACTATCTTCTATAAGAAAAGAATATGTTTTCCAAATACAAGATAAACAAGCGTGCTGACAACACACAACCCTGCTTGACGCCAATATTAACATCAAACCAAGGCGATATGTTGCCATCCACCCGCACACATGCTTTACAGTCTAAATACATTAACTGCACCGCACGCAGCAGGGACCCATCTATCCCATAACCTGGCAAAACGTCCCAAAGTTCCTTACGTACAAACCTATCAAACGCTTATATGAGATCCACAAAACCGCAGAAAGACCTCTGACCCACAGCCAGATGCTTTTCAACAATGTTGCGGAGCGAAAACACTTGATCTGTACATCCTCTTCCAGACCTGAAACCGCCTTGAGCCTCCCACAGTGTTCCATCGGACATCCCTTGCATCCTCCTTTGAACTATTTTTCCATACACTTTTGATGCTAATCTGATAAAACTAATGGCCCCGTAACTTGTACAGTCCATGCGTGAACCCTTGCCTTTATACAAGGGCACGATGACCGCACGTCGCCAGTCTTCAGGTACTCTGCCGGTCTTCCAACATTTGTTACAAAGATCCCAGAAAGAGTCCCGGACGGCAGGACCACCAAGTTTGATCATCTCAGCTGTAACCATATCTACTCCCGCAGCCTTACCATATTTCATACTTCTTATCGCCCATTCAACGCCGTCAGATGCCTCCGCTATTTCCAAATCATTTGAGTACTCGGACCCAGCGGCAGCATCTTGGGCATCTTCATACATATCTCCATGATGACGGTGGGGTGAATCACCATTTTAACACGTCATGCGTGCTTGCAAGAATATCACCACTCTTAGACTTAATTCTATTCATTCTGGAGGCAGACGAACAACTCCGAGACTTAACCTCCCTCCAAAAGAGTTTGGTGTTCATCTCGAAGTTGTTAGGCAACCTCTCTTCTAGTTTCATACTTTCCCTTTCGCGCTTCTCTTTCACTAAGTGTTTGGTGATATTCTTGCAACAACGGTACATTTCTTTTTTCATACTGTCATTCGACTGCAAACATGCTACATAGTCTAGCCAATCTTTCTTCTTCCTTTCAAAGGAGGCTTTTACCTCCTCATCCCACCATGCATCACCATTCATAGACTTGTGCATCTTTGTACTCCCACATTCCTCTTTCGCAACATCAACCTTGCTCTCTTTCAAAACATTCCAACAATCATCTACGTCTAAGTACATGCTTCCTACACTCGGGTCTTGAAACTTTTCACTCTTAATCCTTTCAAGCCCTCCAAATGGAACACGTACTCGCCAGTGCCTCCACTTCTTAAACAGACCCCTAAACCGACTAATAACCAGGTAGTAGGCCGTATTAAGAGTTGGGCCTCTGAAGGCTCTCGTGTCCATTAAACACTTCCGGAGGCGACTATCAACCAAAATCAAATCTATCATACTCATTTGATATTTTTTTCCATGTATACGTATATATGTCCTTATGCTGAACCATTGTGTTAAACACAAGAAGATTTTTTTCCACACATAAATCTACAATATGCTTACCATCATCATTCACTCTCTTATCACCTTAGGGTCCAAGAACGGCCTCGTAACCGTCCCGTCGTATCCCCACCCAGTCATTCAAGTCCACACATAATCACTTTTTCATTTCCTTCCACCATATACAGAACATCCCTTACAGAATCCCAAACTTTTCCTGGTCATGAGTCGACGACGAGTTGACCGGAGCATAGGTTGCTACCACAAAAACTTGCGTGACTCCTAGCTTAATACGGACCCAGAGCAGTCTCGGACCAACCAGACCATACTCTTTCAGGCCTGAGGCTAAGCGAGACGATAAAATGATACCTACTTCAGCGCTGGCGTGATCGCTCTGTGATACACCAGACCAAAGAGCAAAATCTGCCACCGGGGAGATCAAAAGTATCACTACCCTTTCGCTTAGCCTCCGTGACACACAGTAAATCCAGGCATTTCTCATCCATTACATCAATCAATTCATTCATCTTCGCTTCCATTCCCCCTCTCACATTCCACGTGCCTATTTGGCACTCTCCACCCCTCGATTCGCCTGCACGAGCCTGGCGTGATGGGTGGCGCCATCGCCATCACCCCCATCGCCGCATCTGCCTCTTTTCGTACCGACGAGGGCGGATCGGTACGCGTCGCCTCCAGGGAACGTCCTAACCCGCTCTGCGGTACTTTTTCGGGCCAGAATTGCAGTCCAATGGACTGGCAGGGATCGCGACGTGCACGCTTCTGGTAAATGACCCCCTAAGTAGTGTATAAGTTTAGTGTATAAGTATTATTGAATATCATTCATAACACAAATATAATATAATATGCTTACTTTGAGATTAGATTCAATAAGCGTAAGTGGAAGCGTAAGGTCTAGCGGTTCAATTGTTGGACTTGATTGCATGAGGTCTCGGGTTTGAATCCCGGGTCGGTCAACAAAAAGAAAATTGGGTTTTTCCAATTATCTAATAAAAAAAATGTTGTCTGGAATACTATATGTGCCCGGTTGGCGATAGGCTTGCCACCTATCATATTGTAGGATTTAGTATCTTCGGCTAGTCGTGGGTGCCCTGGTTGTGCCTCTGCCTACCCCTTCGGTGATATGGGCGTGAAGATACTTTTTTTAGGAAGGATTAATATAAATTTATAAAAGTTGTTTGCAACAGATTTTAAATTATTTCCAATAATTGATTATTGAGTATAATTTAATGATTATCATTAAAAAATATTACTTGCTAAATAGCGCATTGCTGATGAAACCCTCTGACCAAATACTTGCGTAGCATGTTACACTTTCATTTTAGGTATTTTCTCTTTAATTATATGGTCTTCTGCTAACTTATTAACAAATCTAATTTCGTCTTCCCCTACATCCTCCGCTAATAGCATCTTTAAATGTTCCTACTTGGCAACTTTCGTTTGATTGTTATAAACAAAAGTAATATTTTTTGTCAAAAAATATTCCTTACCCCCTTAGGGGTATCGTATAACGGAAAAAACTTAATGTCATCTAATTCCACTGACATTGTTTTATAAATTTTGTGCTTCTTCTTTTAAGTTTTTTATGACTGCTACATTAACTGCTGCTTGATCACATATTGTTGCAATAATTTTTTACCCAATAGAATTAAATTCTTTCATAATTTTTAAAAGGTGGCATTTCAAATCTTCTTTTTTTGTCATGTTTTGGCAGAAGGAGTAAGACACGGGTTGTTTATATTTACTTTTAACTCCTTTTATCATAAACACCAAGGCATAATTAGCTTTCACAGCCTTCTTGTTGTCGGAATCTTCAAAGCCTACTATTTCTCCTGTTATAGGATCAAAAAATAGTCCTGGGGATAGTGAAATTTTGTCAAACATTTATTTCGTCGAATTTATTACTGGTGTACTGAGGCCGGGAGTTATATTAATAACACTAAGTTTTTGTAGTGTTCGCTTAGTGGGCAGTCGAAAATATGATTTCAAAAATTTATATGGCTTAGGCTTATTTAGGGCTTTGTTTAAATATGGTGAGGGCCATAATTTTTCTTTTATTGTGTAACGTTGACCGTTCGCTTTCTTCTTAGGTTTTAACTGCAAGTTCATAAAAAGGGAGACTAGTTCTGGCAACTCTTCAATATTTTTCAAAATATTTTTTGTAAAACATAACTTCTTGGCAAGTTTTAATTCCTGTGTGTTTGTTCTACATTTATTTGTAAGAATTTTAATTTTTTTATTTAATGTACTAATTTTTCCTGCCTGTGAGGCTAATGTTTTATAAAAGAGACTGTTCCTAGCCTTTCTTTGTGGATTAACTGGACCTGAAATACAAAAAAATAATATTATATCATAAATAGTGTTTAATCACTTTAAAATTTAAAATATGTTTTTGTTATAAAAGTAAAAGTTAGGTTGCAGATACCAAATCAGATACCTAAACAGAAGTCAATATGATGCATTTTTGTTTAAATATCTCTACATCTATACTAATAATAAAGAAAGATTTGATTGTTTATTTGTATAGAATAGTATTCAAAATTCTTTTACCACTCGAAGCCGATATGTTCACTAAAGAACAATAGGCTACTATTAAAGCGCGACTATGGTTCATTCCCATAGGGTGCAGATAATCGACACCGGGTAGTAAAAATTATCCTTCCGTACGTACCTATTACACATAACTAATAAACGGCTAATCCGATTGGGTTAAGATTGAATATGGGTATTTCGATGGTTTCCTGTATGATTTAAAAATACAAGTGGACCCGATAGATGGGGCTGCGGTCGGTATATCATCTACACTATCTATAGTGTTAAAGTAGAAAGATTTGATTGTTTGTTTGTATTTTTTTAAAAACAAATCATCGAAACTACTGGATCGTTTTAAAAAATCTTTTACCATTACAAGCAGATGTTATCGCTGATGAATATAGGTTTCGTTATTTCCATGAAAAATTAGAGAAGAAAATCTGGTAGGTGAACCCTCGGGAACTTAGCATGCTTAATTCTTGAAAACATTTTTTTTACTCTCATTATTTACTTTTTTTTTAAATTTATTTTTCAATCATTTTTTTTATAACATTACACATTTTTTTTTAATAAAAACTTTACACGAAAACCTATAGAGGTTTATCTGTGTAAACTTAACTCCGGTAGTCTTTTTAAATTCAGTACTTGTACCTCAATGGTGGTGTTTAGACCAAATAGGGCATTTAACTATTGAGATTTAAATTAAAACAACAATCAAATTAGGTACATACGATTTTAAAGCGATTCCGATGAAAAACAATGGTTTTCAAGAATTTTGCTAGTGGGCCCTATGTGGCCCCCTTCAACTATTGAGATACAAACGAAAAAAATGTTGATACAATCAGGTACAAACGATTTTTAAACCATTCCGATTTAAAAAAAAAACTGATTTTTGAGTACTAAGAACGGGGGCTCTATTGGGCCCCCTTTAACTGTTTAAGTACAATTAAACAAAAGTTGGTACAACCAGGAACAAACGATTCTAAACCCATTGCGATAAAAAAAAGATTTTCGAGAATTAAGCATGGTTCCCCTGTAGGCCCCCTTGAACTATTGAGGTACAAACGAAAAAAAAGAAGGTGCAATCAGGTACAAAGGATCAGGAGAGCTCTAAATATTGACATTTTCAAAAGTATGTTAAAGCGTCAGTTTCTGCGTTCACTGTGATTAATACTTTAACTGCTTGTTCTAAATTCTAATACCTATAATTAAAACAGGTTTCTTGGTATGTTCGTTATTACAAATAAAACGCCGTTGTATGTTCCAAATCTGGTTTAATACTGACGTAGGTGACCCGACATTAAACCGTGGCGCCACACGTCACAAGTGTAGCTTGCGTACATGTCATTTCTGCTTTTAGGGCGATTTATTTTGTCTATTAGTAGATGCATTTTTATATTTTTAAGAGCACCATTACACAGTATTCTGTTAAATCTTGTTCCATACTTGAGGGTTGCCTGGAAGAGATCGCTGATTTGGCGATAAGGCCGCCTTTGTATATCTAATAATTTAAGTTTAATTATCAATAATATACTCAGGGGGGCTTAAATACACTTAACGCAATAAAAGTTTAAGTTTTATTTGATGTATTTGTAATTTATCTGTATTGAGTGCACAATCAAGAGTTATTGTATTGTATTGTATGAGCATTATTTTTGAGAGATTCCAAATTAATATTTCCAAATTCTTCTTGCACACCAATCAATCTGGAACAGGCCAATCTAATATTTATGGCTACCCATTAATCTAGGAAGTGCGAATAATATTAACATCTTATCTGTATCTAAATGTGTAGTTTTTATCTAGAATTGCAATTTGAATGCGTATGTATCGGATAACTGGTTGTTCGGTTACAGCTGCAACGCATTTTGTTTAGATTAGGTAAGTAAATGATTTCATATTTTAAGGAAAAAGAAGAATTTCAAATTATAACATCAGAGTCTGATCATGGATACATTTTATTCCATGTGTCCGTAGTTATATTACGTAAGTCTGACCAAGGACACAAGAGTGGTCGTGGTCAGATCAGGCTAACAATGCGATCTGGCCATGGATACCTGCCCTTCTAAACCAATTCCGATATAAAAAATATTTTCAAGAATTTGAAGTATTTTCAAGAATGATTTTCAAGATTGTTCTTGAAAATCATTAGTCATTGAAAATCATCTTAGACTTGCCACCTGTCACATTGTGGGACTTAGTGTCTTCGGCTAGTCGTGGGTGTCTTGGTTGTACCTGTGCTTACCTCTTTGGGGATATGGACTTGAAGATACTTTTTGTTTATGAAATAAAAACCGGATGTTACCGGTTTTGCCAATCTCCGGTTTTTCTCCTGAGATTTCGGAACCGGAACAAAGCACTAATTGAAATTCAAATTAAAACAACAATCAACTAAGGTACACATGATTTTAAAGCGATTCCGATAAAAAAAAATAGTTTTCAAGAATTTAGCTTGAGGGCCGTATTTGGCCCCCCTTCAACTATTGAGGTACAAACGATAAAAATGTTGAATCAATCAGGTACAAGCGATTTTTAACCGATTCCGATTAAAAAAAACTGATTTTTAAGAACTAAGAATGGGGGCTCTATTGGGCCCCCTTAACTGTTTAGGTACAATTAACCAAAGTTGTTAAAAATCAGGTACAAACGAATCTAAGCCTATTCCGATAACAAATATGATTTTCAAGAGTTTTGCATGCAGGGCCCTTTTGGGGGCCCCCTATAACTATTGAGGTACAAACGCCTTTCATATTCCCGACGCCATATTGATGACTTTTTGGATAGGGGCCGTCCAATAATCACGTGAGGCTGGAAAGGGGGGGAGGGGGTAAGCCAGAAATCACGAAGTATCACGAGGGGTTGTAGCGAGATATCACATGTATTTATTTTATCATTGAAGGCATAATTAAGTCGCAATTTCAAAACTGCAATTATTCACTTCTTCAGTGTTGAAGAAAGCCTGAGTGATCTATTTTGTGGAACGAAGTCCCTAATTGCGCGTTGTGAATTGATAGAGAGAAGAAACTTTTTGTTTTTTTTAAAAAACACGTTTTTCACTTTGCTTTTGTCAACTATCTCGTAGATTTAGCATCTTCGGCTAGTCCCAGTGCCCAGTCCTGTCCGACATCTTCAGTGATACGGGCGCGTACATACTGACTCAAACCTACTAATTTTCATTTTTTATTTTGTGTTAGCCAATCAAAATCAACCTGAATTATTTAAGTGCAGTGAAACTGCAAACTGTCAAAATGACACAAGTTATTTCATTTACAAGTCACTATTTCAAACAAAGATAGAGTTTATATATTCAGCTTATATATATTTTTTGTAAATTTAATCTATTTCTCCATTATTGCTAAACCTATTTTACCATATTTTTATATTTAAAAGAACAAGCTTTCGAGACAGTCCTATTACCAGTCCAGCTACTAAATCAGACATCAAATGTTTTTTTCTTAGTCTACTATATAAGTAATAATGTTTGCAATTCTAGACTACTGGGCAAATTTTGTTCACTAGACACTCCATACACTCTGCCAACCATTCACCTACATTTGACGTAAAGGTATGAATGTAAATGTAAAATGTCCTGTCCATTCAAATGTTTTTCGTCATTCTGGATTTCAAGTGTTTGGTCACTTTAAACTTTTATGTGTTGTCTTTTATCTGTCTGTAATTTTTAAACTACAAAATATCTATAACTTGGAAAAAATCGGGCTCATTTGTTATCTCGTGATACAAACCAACTAGCCCAATCTACACTTAGAATTTTTCACCTACTAAACATAAACTTGTTAAGCCAGCCGTATAAAAGTATTGTATAACATTAATCGAAACATAAAGTACCTGTCAGCTAAATTTCCTTACGATTGGTTATGTAGATTCGGCGCGAATCTTGGCTGTGGTACAGACCGACAGACATACAGTTAAAAGTTGTACTAATGCTAATAAGCTTCGTAGTCAGCAGCTATTTCTTGTAAATATCTTTAGTTGTAGCAAATTCATTCGTCTACACTTTTATTATAAGTACCTACCTATTAATTTAGTTTAACTCAAAACCACTAGTGGGATGTAGACTACATTTTGGCAGGACCATCTTGATTCTTGATGTCATGACCTACCTTTCAAAAAGAGGACCATTAAAGCGGTTTTGCGGAGTCTGTTATACCTAGGAAGTGCAATGTTTTAAATAAAAACAATGTCGGTTTAGAAATGGGAAACGGTTAACACACTGACAATAATTATAGTCGTTAAGTTGGGAAAAAAAAATACACATGATGTTGGGTGGGGGATGGGGGGTAACCTTAAACATCACAATATATCACCAAGGGGGAGGGGGGGTCTAAAAATGCTGAAAATAACCTCACGTGATTAATGGATGGCCCCATATGAGTTAGTTGAAAAATTCGCGTTTATAGAAAAGAGAAGCAACTAACTTCTTCCCCGATCCCCGGGCTGGCAAAAAAATTAGTTTGTAATGAAAAATGCAATGGCGACAAATGTAATGAAAATTTGATTTACTTCCTGTCTTACAACAACACTGCAGGGAGTAAATCATAAACAAATTTTGATTAAAATAAATATGGAATAGGGGGGGG
>NJDD01002964.1:0-20746 GCA_002245505.1 Calephelis nemesis
CTCTGCCTACCCCGTAAGGGACTTGGCGTGAAGATATGTATGTATGTATGTGTAATTCAGACATCAAATATGGAAGACCAGTGAAGTGGGAGGTCCTTATTCACTACTTTATATAAAACGCTTAGGTCATTCAAGGTAATATACAGCGTTTGAAATCTTAGTCTTTAGCAATTTTAATTAAAAAAGTTAAGTATTTTTTAAACCGTCGGCAGGTAATAATATGAATTTGGTGTATATGATATCTTGTCAGAGGTTTATAATAGACTAGCCAGCCCGACGAACTTCGAATCGCTTGATATCAACAGCTATCAACAGTTTGTATGGAAAGAGATGTTATTTTTTGAATCCTAACTACAACACCAGAAAAAAAAGACCAACAAGAAAAATAACAAATTTCTTGTATATGTTCTGGCGTGATGCGATGACCAGGTGAAATGGGGATCCACTTATTAATTAAATATTTACTTTTATGAACATTCATTTAAAATTATCCACATAAATACTTTAGTTATTGTCACACTACGTCGTACCTTTTACGAGTCATGACGTCACCAGCCTGTGCATGCGATTGCGTTCGGCGTTTACGTTATATGCGTGGTGCATTTTGTATTTTGCGTCGGACAAAAATTACAATTTGCATTTTTTTATTACTTCGTAAATGGAAAGTGTAATCGATTCCCGACCCACTATCAAAATTTTCCTGGTCCTTTAAATGTTAGACTTTATAAATAGATCGATTATGGAATGTAGCTGATAAGAATGCGTAGGTGGGGAAGGGGTAGGTGATGGATGTTAATGTTCAAATTTATTTAGGCTTACGATACCTGATGAAGCGGTTAGGATAATAAGAAACCATATCTTTTAACCGACTTTGAAAATAGGAGGTCAAATGTTCGACTCCTTTATATTTTTTATGTATGTTAATTGAATTCTCCGTTATTAGGGAACTGATTTTAAACATTTTCTTTATTCGAAAGAGCATTCTTCCGAGGTAGGCCCATTGCCACCACATTTAGATTTTATGGTGGAATTCAAGGGTAATAGGGGAAACTATTTCTTTTTTTGATACTTTGATCAAAATGAGTGAATGAAATCGAAGTCGTGTTTTTTCAGTGTTACTGCCGTTATATTTGACTAGCAGTTTCACGCAGCTTCGCCTGCGTAAATTGGCTTCTACTTCACCGATTTTGATTAAACAATACCTATGTCACTCAGAGATAATATAGCAATCTAAAGGTATAAGATTTTTTGAAATCGGTCTAGTAGTTTCGGAGCCCATTCATTTCAAACAAACAAACGAAAAATCAAATCTTTCCTCTTTATAATATTAGTATACATGATTGAGATTAATTCTTAAATGGTTGTGTATCTGCGTATCAAGTTTTACTATCGGTTTTAGCATTAATGTATAACCGGACAATCATCGAGACTTATTCATCCAAAAATCTAAATATTATACATGATGCCAAAACTTGGTATCAATAATTTACAAAAAAGGGGTCCACTTTTTACGAATATTGCGCCGACGGAGTAGCATACAATTTGGCTCACTTATAGTTCATGTTCCTGTTAGTTCATGTTTGCGATCCTGGAAGTTGTCGACGTATATATATACCTAGGACAAACGGTCCAGTTAGGTAGGTCCAACTTCGAGAAAGAGGTGAATCGACGAATCCAACTCGGTTGGGTAGCGTTCGGGAAATTGCGTAGCGTCTTTTCGTCCGAAATACCTCAGTATCTCAAAACAAAAGCCTTTAACTAGTGTGTGTTACCAGTGATGACCTACGGCACCGAGACGTGGTCTCTTACTATGGGCCTGATAAACAAGCTCAAGGTTGCACAGCGAGCTATGGAGCGGGCTATGCTCGGGGTTTCCCTGCGAGATCGATTCAAAAATGAGGAGATCCGCAGGCGAACGAAAGTCACCGACATAGCCAGCCGGGCTAGCAAGCTAAAGTGGCAGTGGGCGGGGCACATAGCGCGGAGAACTGGTGGCTGTTGGGGCAGAAAAGTTCTCGAGTGGAGACCACGTACCGGCAAACGAAGCATAGGACGGCCACCCACGAGATGGACAGAAGACCTTATGAGGGTCGCGGAGTCTCGCTGGATGCAGGCCGCCTCCACCCGGTCGAAGTGGAAGTCAACGGGGGACTATCCTATCGGGAGAGGCCTATGTTCAGCAGTGGACGTCCTATGGCTAAAATGATGATGATGATGATGATGATGATGATAGTTCATGTACCTACATAGGAGAAACAAATAACACACACGAACTAATATACTGATGATAACGGTAAAAGATCACATATGGCGCACTAAAAAGTTTGGAAACAAAGTAGTTGGTCTTGAAAAATGAAGATGGCGTTCATGGCAACAAGATATTAAATTTTATTATGGTTAAATTTCGACCAACGGGTGACCACAAGTATTTGTAAATTTTCGCAATCATGGTTTTGGATATGACATAAAATTCAATTTAGCCAATATAATGAACCCACCCTCTTTTCTTATTTATTCTTAAGTATGAATAAATTCACATGAAAGTTATCCGCAACAGGAAATGTTACTTTTTACAGAGTTGCGAACTTCTAACAAACGCTTACTGGATTTGCGCCCAGCGAAGCGGTCAGGTATAAGCTACAACGCTGTAAAATTAGAATATCTTACCTCTTGTGAGCAGTGTAACTACCCGTCCCAATTTGCCGGGATAGTCCTGATTACGACATCGTGTATTTTTGTAAAAAAAATAATAAATGTATAGGAAGCTATTCAGATCCGCATCCGCAAGAGACTTGACGTAAATATATGTATTAACCCACATCTCGTCTGTTAAGAGTTGTTAATTTTTTACAAATTATGTCTCATAACTCCGCGTTGAGGCGCAACCATTGCTAGAGTTTGCATTAAAATGACTATCAATAAATATAACTCATTTCCTTGCTGACGAAATGACTATCTATAGTTTTTACGTAGTGTTCTGTACTAACCAAAAATATTACTAGCTGTTCCGATTAACCCGTCCAGTTTGTATAGGAATTAATAAAAAAATCCCTAGTTTCCTTGCAGTCAAATGGGATAAAAGGTATCACAGGACCTTCTCCTGGTTGTCAGCTACCTCCCCGCAAATTTTTATCCATTGCGTTATAAATAATTTAACTAACATGCATTTTATTTATATATAGATGTAAAAATCCAAATGGAATCAATGTCCGATCATCTAAATGACAATCTCATAGTCCCGTTTTTTACAAAAAAGTGGTAACCCTACTAGTAAGAGAAGTCTTTTATAATACAAGTCTCCGACTGTACAAGTAAATTGTAATAAATATTGGTACTTACATTATACCTCTAGTTACTTACAACGGTATAAAATTAATAAACTTATGGAACTAATAGAAATAGTGATGTATGGAATAAGACGTTGCTGTAATAAAATAACCTATTTACAACTCACTTCTACTGATGACTCACTGTCTAAAATCACTATTCACCTTTCAGCCAGCTCATCAAACGTGTGGGAACAATTATGCTATACTGTTAAATGTATATATTTTTTTATGTTATAGGAAGGCAAACAAGCAGACGGATTTCCTGATGGTAAGAAATTCACGCCGCCTAGAGACACCAAAGATGGTAATGGTGCGTTGCCAACCTGAGGTCAGGATGTTAGGCCTCGAGCAAAAGTAAGTTTACCGGCTAACTTACCCTCCTAACCGGAACACGTCATGACGTTATGGCGGCAGGAATAGGTAAGGCGGTGGTACCAATCCGGACGAGTCGTTGCGAAACTCTACCACCTAGTCAGATGTCACGGTGTTAGTGATGATAAGCCAATGCTTGCCTTTTACGAGCTGCCTGGCAAGAAAGGCAGATGGTCTATTCTGCAAAGGAGACCGGACCAACACGGGGAAAATAGTAAACTTTCTTTCATCTGACCAAAAAATTCGCGAAAATCGACGATGTATCGTAGGCGGACAGCTGTTAATCTGTTCATTATCCTCATTTATCCTCATTCACCATTCATATTTGAATTAACTGCCTCCTTGCCTTGACAGCGCGTAAGGGGTAAGCAGAGATTAAGTGGTTTATTATTAAAAAGACCAAGAGTTCTGTTCAGCAACTAGCCTGCATAGGAATCCATGTTCTTATAAACAATGTGGTTTTTCGAAATTTGATCAACCAAAAATGTGCGGATAGTAGACAAATTTAGTTATATACAAAATTAAAACAAAATTAATTAAAAAAATATGAAGTTGAAATATGCAAATCATTAATGAACATCAAAGACCTAGTCAGAAAGTCACAGAGAAATTAATTCAAAAAATTAAAAACATGACAACTGTCTGATATGTAAACTTTTTGTTAGGTTTTCCGATTTTAAATTGTTTTTTTTTTATTTTAATCAAACAGGTAGTTATACTTCGTAGCTGTAAAATAAAACTTATTTGAAAATATATATTACTAGCTGTTACCCGCGGCTTCGCCGAGATAATTTGAGATGTAAGCTATCCTATCTTTTAAATTAGTTCAAACTGCACACGATGTGTAAATTTGATTGAAATCGGTTAAGTAGTTTAGTCCATAGCGGAGAAACAACGTGACACATAATTTATATACATTAAGATTTAAAAAAATGTCTGCATTTTTAGGAACTTGTGCATTATTTTTTCATATTTTTGTCTATAATTATTTGTTTAGTATCCGCATACTTTGGGTGCTCAAGTTCCGAAACATCATATTACATACCTGCCAATACCAATTACTTAACACTCCTGTCAGTATTCATAAGAACTGCCAAAAATTTAATACTCAAATACAATAATGCACATTCACAGTTTTACAAAAATAAATGGGACATAATGAATGATCCCATATCATTATCTATCCTTTATCATTAGCAGATAAAGGTGTATAGAAACGGCCTCGCTTTACCCAACAATTATAGCCCCTTTAATAGAAATTGGACCCGTTGACGCGGTCATTAGATGACGCAGTTAGATGTAATTCGAGATAACAAGATCACTTAAGCTACGTATACACTTGTCGTGCTTCCTAATGAAGCTCTATCTGTTAATAGGGGTTGGAGTATGTAATATTTGCGTTGTTTTATAGTAATACACTCGTAGACTATGACATACTTATTATTATTACATACATACATACATATCTTCACGCCGAGTCCCTTACGGGGTAGGCACTCAGTATCAAGTGCCAGACCTCACGATCCTGACAAACCTGTCTAGCTTCCTTCACATTAATTATCCTTTTCATACAAACACGCCGGTTTCGGAGAAACTTGACACCACCCTCGGATACTATTCGAGTGATCTAATCGTGAAATATCAGCCTTGGTCTTCCCGGGTACCTACATCCATCCACATTCGCATTGTATATCTGCTTTGTTAATATTTCATCTGTCATTCTTTCCACATGACCGAACCAGCGGAGCATTACCTTTCGCATTTTAACACCAACACTTTCTTTCAATCCCACTCTTTCTTGGATCTCAATGTTTCGAATGCAGTCAGTGAAAGTTACACCACAGATTTTCCGTATCGCTCTCATTTCGACAGCATTTATCCTACCGCATTTATGCTATTTCTGACATACCCAACTCTCGCTTCCATACAATAACGCTAGGATAAGCACAGAATTATTATTTATAAACTGAATTCCGATTTCCCGTGGTCATCACATCACGCTTAAACGGTTGTACCAATTTTGCTAATTTTCCTATTGTTGTTTTAGTTAATATCAGGAAAAGGTTCTTAAGAAAATAGGGACCGGCAAAGTTGATGGGAAAATGGGAAAAATGAAGCTCCATACAAATTGTTGGTAGCTGTATTAATGGCCAAGGGTAACGAAGTTCGCCGAGTCGGCTAGAATTCTATACACTGAAGATATTTAAAAAAACCGGTCAAGTGCGAGTCGGACTCGCCCACGAAATTGCGATTGGTTCCATAAAAAATTGATTCAGGTAGGTCCATTACTTTTTATGAGTAACTTTTCATGTATTTTCACCTATCGCGGTGTCTATTTTTATTAAATTAAATCAAATGTTGCTAGTTAATTTGATCAACTTAGTTGACTAAGTGACAAGATTATGGACACATCGGCATTCAGCAACATGCTATAAAGATATTTAGTAAAGTTATGATATATATAGTCGTATACCTTGCTATTAATCTTAAAAATCTTAATCATAATAATCTTAATCTTAATTTACGAGATAATCAATAAACTAAAAACAATTAAATAAAAATAACTACTTTAAAAAACCGACTTCGAAACTGAAAAGTAAAAATAAGAACGATTTAATATTAATTATATACTACTTATTATCTAGGTATATGTGCTGCACATGTGCCAAGCTAATTTAATACTCACAATATTATTTTTAGTTTAAGGCTTAACTTATAATTTGTAACTTTTTAGTTCGGGTTTTCGTAGGAGAAGCATAGTTTGCACATTAACGTACATTTTGTACGTTCTTCATTTACTTTACATTATGTGCTTTACAAATTGTCCTACATTTTCAAGTCAGAAGTTTTGTAGTTTAGAATTTACAAAAGTAACAACACTCAGTACAAACAATAAAATTACCAAATACCTTTCCTACATATAAATACATATCTTCACGTCATATTTCCCTGCTCTGCTAAACAGATACTATCGAGTGACAAGTGAACGAAGTTTTCTAATCAGCTATACTATGTATAAATAGACATGTGTGTATTCGATTCCCGAACTGCTGGACAATTTTTTTTTGGTTTAACAGGTATTAGGGCTTAACGCTTATATTAATGTACTTAGAGTTACTCGAACAGACAGTTGAATATAAATTGTATACATGATTATATTTGGTAAATATTTGATGTATGACAGTAATATTCTGACCAAAATCACCACAAAAATATTCAGTGATTACTAGTGAAATTTAAATAATCTATAATATAAAAATGAATTGCTAAATGTGTTGGTAAGAGCATAACTTCCGAAGACCGGACCGATTTGTTTGATCTGCATATTCATATAAAAAAGGTAAACATACTCATGAAACCTCAGTCATTAAGTATGTATCGTTGCGGTTTTTGGAGCAATCGAGAGAAAAAGTAGCCGCTGGTAGTTAATGAAGTTCGTAAACTTCTTCCAGGTCAAAAACAATTATTAGACTTACCCAAAATAGATACCATTTCCTATAGGCTAATTTCTGATTCTACGAATGTTGATTAAGTAATAGCCAAATTCGAAGAAGTGAAAAAGGCGACATATCGCAAAGATACTTATATAACTGATGTAAGGGAACCAGGGGGCTGATTATGTATCTCAGTTTCCAACTAAAATGGTTAAGTGTTACATAAAATAGCTGTCAAATGACGTGTTTTATATTTGCTATCTCCAGTAACCAACAGAAATACAATAGAGATAGCAAACACAAATGACGTCATTTGATGTACACTTTTCCATTTTGAGTTGGCAACAGGGATATTATATCCCCAGAAGAGTTACTCGAAAAAAATGGGCACTTAATAAAACTGCGGATTACTTTGTATAACAGAATATTTACGAAATATTTGAAGCAAACACGATTTTCGTCACATCAATACTTACACTGCTCATTTTAATATTTTTGACACTTTTTCAGACGACAACGTTATTTGCGAATCGGAAATAGGCTGGATTCTGCCACTCGTATTTTTGACACTGATTATTTATTTCCTTTAATAAAGGGAAAGCTATCGATTTAGACTCGATACTCGTTTTACGAATTGAGGGTCCAATATTGAAATGTCCTTTGATCCCAAATTTTATAATATTTTTGTGTCACATACACCCGACTCCGCAATATAACCTGACTTAGGGCGTATCCCGAAAATTCGATCTGTATTTGAAGGTATGCTCACCCGAAATCTAAAGACTGTATTATTTTTTAGAGAAAAACATGACGTTGCTTAATATTAAAGAACCCTGTTTTTGACTTGGACTTTGGCTTTAAATTAGAGGATATCTTAATTTGACTGTTTTGTTTTGTATGTTTGTTACGTTATGAGTTGGTTTTTTGTTTTTACCAACAAATTTTGATATTTTTTTTCACTTCAAAAGGTAGGTCAAGTTTTCTTGATAGTGCCATATTAATTGTATCATGATCCCACTAGTTTTTTATGTGAGAGGTCAGTGAACAAGCACCCGGCTTTCCTGCTGGTAAGAAAAAACCGTGTCAAATGGACACCATAGATGTTACTGATTCGTCGCTGCCCTATGGCCGGGAGGTAGGGCCTATTGTACAAGTTTACCGATTAACCTATCCTTCAGGCTCCTCAAAGCTTCCTCGAGGCTTCAGGTTCCAACGACTCTGTAATGTTCCTACATTACAGAGTCGTTTTGGCGGCAAAAATGAGTAAGGCAGTTGATCCCTATCCTAGCAAGGTGCTCCACTTCCACCCTTGATTTGTTACTAATGGCCTAAATTTTAGCCGCTGTTTGCCTTTTACGAGTTGCCTGGTATCCCTTACTGGATGCCAGTCCTATGCGTTTGTCGTTACAAGGTCTTCTCTCTAGAACCTTTCTGTCTCAGCGGCCATCGGTTGTTCGAGCTAGTAGCTCTCCCACTGATACCTGACTGCTTCAATTCGCCTGTGGATTATGATAAGAGGATACAAATCAAATAGACACCATTCTGGAGGGTAGCCGGGTTGGCGTCATTTGTCATTAAACCTGTAATAATAAATGGACGTTGTTTCTTTATACAATCCTATTTCCTCTGAGTAGCGGCTCCTCAGATACAAAATAACACAGATCTCTTTATTCCTGATTCTATCATGCAGAAAAACACCGAGGATCGCCCTCTCAATAGCACACGACCCTGACCTTTCTTATGTGGCCCATAACTAAGGACGACGTCTCTATTCCATGTATTCACTGGTACCACACACTATATAAGGTTGTGGGCATGAATTTCAAGCTCAACGCGGTGGCCCACTGATTACGAACTCAGTGGCTAAGATCAATATAAAGAAACGACGGGTTGCACTCCGGGATTGCCGGCAGAAGTGAAAACTTGAATAATAACTTTATGCACTTTTGATATTTTGGAATGGTTAGAAAATAATTTTGTACGAATTGCTTTAATAATCAGTATGAAAGTACTATCATTTATGTAGTAGAATACAATATTCATTTATTGCGCTATCGTACACAAACATGACAACACCAACATTCGCGCGAGCGCCCTGCGTCGTCTTACAAATTTTCGATCAGGTCACGTGTCCTGACGCGAGTTTAGAAGTTTTTACCCATTCCAAAAAAAGTGCGCAACGCCGCTAAAGAAGTTTTCACTTCAAAAAATCTCTGAGTATTCCCCATGATAGATGCGATAGAAAATTATGAATGTATCAATATTTATACGTAATGGCAAAGGATCAATTGGCTGATTGGAAAGGGTTATCGACGATTCGCTCTACATTTGATGAGAAATAAAATAAGTAGTGAGAAGTCCAACCCAGATCCCACCTTTATCGGTGTTTGTGTGCGGTTTTATAATAAAATCCCTGAGAAAATTACTAATTTAAATCAAAAGAAATGCAAAGCATTTATAAAAAGAGTTCTTTTGAAGAGAGCCAATTATAATATTATAAGATAGAAGAATATTTTAAAGATAAAAATGTATGGACAATTCTTAATAATAATGAGTGGT
Organism: Calephelis nemesis; assembly: GCA_002245505.1. Lineage (NCBI taxonomy): Eukaryota > Metazoa > Arthropoda > Insecta > Lepidoptera > Riodinidae > Calephelis > Calephelis nemesis. Next base: position 9,695 of record NJDD01002964.1, read on the forward strand.
AAGAAATGAATAATAATTATTGTCAGTAATATAAATTTTTTATTCACTTTCTGACTTTCAAAAAATAGATGTTGTGTACTAATTTTGAATAAAATCTATCATCTACCTATTCTAAAATGAGAACATTACTCCAAAAGATGCCAAATATTATATCTACATGATATGTATACATGTAGATAGATAGATGTAGATTATATCTACATGTTATGTATACATTTAGATATATCCCTTGTCCCTTGAGTAGTAGACAAAGAGTATCAAGTACCAAGTATCACGATCCTTGAAGATAGGCCTTCCTCTATAGTCTACATTAATTACTCTATACAAACACACCGGTTTCGAAGACTCTTGACACCACCTTCAGATAATACTCGAATGATATCCAAGATATATGTTAAAGAAGCTTGTACAGTACTACTATTTAAATTATGCGCTTAGGCTTTACACTTTTCACACTGTATACTTTTATTTTAATTGGCTGACCCAATCTAAATTTAAGCTAAATGATTATTTATGTGATAACAATTCTTAAAAATAGATATCTTTAAAATACATTCGGATTTCCAAAGCTTGACGAATATAGCCGAAGCGCATAATTTAAATAGTACTACTGTACATTCTTGAGCAGGTACTGAATTTATCGTATATTCTTGCACATAAACAGTATTGTGACCAAGAAACTCCCTTTAAGTACAATTTAAGTAACTCATATGTATATATAAAAAATGGATACCTATTTCCATTTGTCATCCTATTACGCCGTAACGGATCGACTAGTTTTGCTATTTTTTTAGTGTGTTGGTTATAGTAAGGCGTAGGTTCTAATGAAAAAAAAATAGGAAAAATAACACCCCTTTTTCTTTCCATACAATTGGTAACGTCAAGCGAATTTGCCGGGACGGTAAGTATGCAATAAAATATTTCTGTTTCCATTTTTCATTATTAGAGTTTAACTAGGTACTGCAAAATATTAATACATATAATATTCACGCCAAATCCCTTACATGGTAGGCAGAGTATCGAGAGCCATACCTCACGATCCTGACAAACCTGTCTGGCTTCCTTAACATTAATTACTCTTTTCATACAAACACGCCGGTTTCGGAGACTCTTGACACCAACCTCGGATAATACCTGAGTGATCTGATCGTGGAATATTAACCTTGGACTCCCCGGGTACCTACATCCATCCACATTCGCATTGTATAACTGTTTTGTAAATATTTTATCTGCCATGCTTTCCACATGACCGAACCAGCGGAGCATGCCCTTACGCATTTTAACACCAATAAATATAGGAGACTTTACCTAAAAGTCTCCTTCATGAATATTTTCCATTGATTGGACCTTTTTATTCGTATATCAAATTGAATTTGTTTTTTTAAATACTGACTTGATACGTTTGAAAATTTTAAAGCAACCCGATTCGTTAATCCGGGATTACGCTTTCAATTTGAAAATTTTAACATTCGTCGGTTCTCAATTATAAATTTTCCTTTCATATGAATAATTTGTGTTTGTTTTGCCTTTTAGTATGTAGTAAAAAAAAGTATCTTTAAGCCTATATCCCCGAAGAGGCAGGCAGAGGCACAACCAGGGTACCCACGACTAGCCGAAGACGCTAAGTCCTACAATGTAGAAGATGGCAAGCCTATTGACAACTGGGCACATGTCCATTCCCGAGCAACTTTTTTATTAGAAATTTAGAAAAACCCAATTTCCTTTTTGTTGCCCGACCCGGGATTCGAACCCAGGACCTCAAGTAATCAAGTCCAACAACTGAACCGCTAGACCACATAGTATGTCTATCAAATATATTTTGGTATCTATTTAAGTATTTCTGTATGTATATTTGGTAGCCATAACAAAAGCATGTAATTTGCTTGTATTGTGGTTAGATTAAGCTAGTGTTTTTTATTTTAATTTATTTTGATCATAAAATTCTACAAGTTTTTGCAAGCAAATAATCAATTATTCAACCCACGCCGTTGGTCGAGGTATTAGCGTGTATATACCTAACGCCACCAACCGTTTACGAGGCTCGGGTTCGATTCCCGGCGGGGCAGACATTTGAGTACCTAATGAACAACTTCGCCATTTTTTCAAGGCTTTTCCCGTTTATTTAAGTACGTTATAACATTAGAACCGTTAAATAGAACTAAGCACAAAACATAACATTTGTTTACTTTGAGTTTATTTTATGTTGTTTTTCCAGAAGTTTTTTTTTAAAATTCAATGATGTTGATCGTTTGGTTCATTTGAAATTAAGTTTAATTTTAACTTGGAAAAGAAGTTTTGACGTTCTACTCCCATATTAAACTGAAAACATCTTTAGCGGCGTTGGGCACTTTTTTGGATTGGGTAAAAACTTTAAAACGCGCCCCAGGACACGTGACCTGATCGAAAATTCGTAAGAGGGCGCAAGGCGATTGCGCGAATGTTCGTGTTGTCATGTTTCTGTAGGTACAATATATTAACATTGTGTTCTACCACACAAACGATAGTACTTTCATACTGACAATTAAAGGAATTCGTGAAAAATTATTCCCTAACTATTCCAAAATATCAAAAATGCACAACGTTAATATTCTTCTGCCGGCACTCCCGGAGTGCAACCCGTCGTTTTTTATGTACCTACTTAAAATCAATTCCTCTGTCATTTTAGAAATCATTTCATTTATTTATAGAGCATACTTTCGCGGTGGTCCCTTGTCGTAAAATCGAATTTCCCAGTGAAATCGAGAAAAAGACTGAATTTTTGTAAACATGTAAGATCGATATTAAAACTAAAGTCGTTTCTTTTTGCAGTTTTATTTCACTTAGTATCTTCAAAAAAGTAGGCAGAGGTAACCAGGGCACCAACCACTAGCTAAAGACAGTAAGTCCATGCTTTTCTCCAACCGGGCAACTTTGACTTCATAGAAAATTTGAAAAACACATTTTTTTATTACCCGACCCGGGAATCAAACCCGGGATCTTATGAAGTCAAGTCCAACGCCGAACCGCTTGACCCCAGAGGCGATAACGCTTTGTAAATTTAAAATGTATTTCTGCCACAGTAGTACACCACAATATTTTACATATGAAACAAACTTTACGGAAATGCAATAAGAGTTTAATAAAACCGTTGAAATGCTATTGGATTTTTATTACGTAGAGTATACCGTACATATATCTGACGTTTACATAACTTTTATTCCATTTTCCTACTACTTTTATTTGCTGAAAACATTTTTTGAATAGTACTAGACTCTATGGGCCATGACTGAAAACAAATAGTTTCAATTCAATACAAATAGTAAAGTTATTTACTTATAAGTCGGGTAACTTCTCTCTTAGCACTAAATACTCAATAGTCAATACCTATCCTGCAACTTGACGTAAAGAGAGGTATGTATAAGTAAGATGACCTTTACGTTCAAATGTTTCTTTACACTCCGGATTCCAAGTCTTTATTGGGGTTTTAGACGGTTGTAAATATGCCTTCGAATAAAGGTAATCTGGAGAACATTTTGCTACTACCTTCCGACTATAATCCCTTATCTAAGTTCCCTGCTTTAAGTTATCCGTAACGTGGTTACGTACGTGCATGCGTAAGATCGGAAAAAGAACAAGAAGGACAGCCACAGTTGACAAAGATACTAAAGTCCCACACAGAGCCGGTTTCAGAACTAGCAACGTCCTAGGCGAAATTTTGATAGCACCTCTGAAATGCAATATACAGTACACACGAAGAAATACAAGGTTAGCTTAAGCTATTTCCAAAAAGAACATAATATTAGTACCTAGTTTAATAGATTTTTTGTAACAACTTATTTTCTTAAAATTAAAGGAATTATACAAGTAGGCCTCGTTCGATAGCTGGTCAGGTGTTTATACGCCTTTTTTATCCAGCGCCCTGGGCGGTAGCCTAACAGCGCCCAAACCTAAATCCCTTATTGGCTCAACTATAAGGCAAACCTATTCTCAACCGGGCACTTAGCCAATCCCGGGCACCGTTTTCTTTATTCGTAAATTAAAAAGATAAACAATGTTTATTGGCTTCCTCCGAGTTGCCCGCTCCCTTGAAAAATAAACCATCTGCCTTCCTGCCAGGCAGCTCGTAGAGAACGAGCTTTGGCTTAACGTCACTAGCACCTTGAAATCTGACTGCTGCCATACCTGTTCCTGCTATATAACGTCAGTGCTTGACGTTGACGTATTCCGGTAGCAGGATAAGGTAGCCGGTAACTTGTTTTTGCTTGAGGGCTAACATCCCAGCCTTAGATTGGCAACGCAACATTACCCCCTTTGGTCTCTAGGCAGCGTGATTTTTTTAACATTAGGAAATCCGTCTGCTTGTTTGCCTTCCAACATAATTCCATAAAAACAACAAAAAATAATGGAACCCGAGACCTCGTGAAGTTAAGTTCAACACTAATACAAATAATTAAATTCTAGGTTTTGTTTGCAAACATCGGGTAGTTTTATAAAATATTACTCTATTTTGCCAAATATCAACATGCAATATCATTGAAATAATTCAGTCTATTAATTAAATATATTTTAAATATTAATTTAATATATGAACGCATTTGCTGAACTCAATATTAATATTTATTATTTAATCACCACATAGTATAAAACAATCACTTTCCGATGTCTTTCCTTATTTATGCATCTTTATTAAAATAACTATGTTAAAAACCGACTTCAAAGCCAAAAAGTTTAAATAATATGTAGTACATACTTAATATTATTTTATTTTTATTTTTTACGTTTTACTTTTGACGTCAGTTTTTATGTAGTTATTTTTTTTCAATAATTTTTAGCTATTGTTCATATGATTTAATTTAATAAAAATAAAAATTGGAATAGGTGAAAGTAGATAAAAAAAGAAGATTCACTTCAAAATTGCTCATAAAATGAAAACTAATGAACCTACCTAAATCAAATTTTTATAGGACCAATTCGAAACTATTATTTGAGATAAGTTTAAGGTTTGTAGAGTTAGGACGGGTAGAGTTAGAAGCTTGGGTCTACATAAGTACTATCTACAAAAGGCAATTATTAATAATCTATCTAAGATCAGAGACAGGGCTTCTTTAGATTAGTAACCAGACAACCACTGATATTTTTCAATAAAAAACAAAACTATATTAGGCCTATCTCTATCTAAAGATATGTTATTAATATTGGCCGTATTATAGTGCAAGCCATATTATATTGTCTCGTCTTGGCAATATTTTACATTAAATGTTATTAATTTGATTAATTATTTACCAGTAGATCTAGTTGAATAGTATTAATATAAAAATGTTTATACGTTAACCACTGCTTAAGTTTAGTTTGAACTAGTGTGAATTTCCAATAGTAAAAATTATTACTAGCTATCTTTCTTCGTTTCATCTATTTAATTTGTATAAAAAAAATTAAATGTTGTGTTTCTTAGTTTCCTCACGTTTTTTTTATGGAATGTAGAAAATTTAGAATTGGATTTATTTTTAATGGCAAACCAATACCAATGTTTTAAAAAAATAAAAAAATGCCGCTACCCTTTGAACATCCATATCACTAAGAGATAACAATATAGATAACAACCTGTTCTCCGACTCACTGAGTGTACATACAAAATTTCATCAAACTCGGTTCAGCCATTTCGAAGTATAATGAAAACAAAAATTGTGACACGAAATTTTTATATGCACAAATGTATATATACGACTAAAACTAAAAGTAAAACTTTACACTGAAATAATGTTAGTTGCATCATTGTTCGCATGGGCTATGGAGTTCGGTCTCAAATTGAATTCACTTCAATTCCAACGAGGCTAATTGGTGACGTCCATTCAACACAGCCAATTGTCTTTCATTCGCGTCAGTAGTATTTTTTGTTCTAAACTATTGATCTATGCTCTCTCTGAATTACGTAAGACCCTGCTAATTTTGTGCACTAAATTTGAACTAACTTTAAAGATGGAGGTTTTTAATTGGGTTTTAAGTTTTTATATAGATAAACTAATGATAAGAAAATTGATTATTGAATTACTCATAGGCGTATACTTTTGCCTACTAAATGCCGAGGCTAAATTCAATTTGTAGTATTAGATCGAGGGGTATTAATTGATTTTGGTCTCCGAAAAAAACCATGGGATTTTATAAGTTTAGCGTATCGTTAAATGTATGTGTGTGTGTGTGTGTGTGTGTGTGTATGTATCTTTGTAGCATCGTAACTCCTTAACGAAAAAACTGATTTCAGTGTACTTTTTGGTGGAGAGCTGATGCATTAAGATAGTTCTTAGCTTCATTACATATTGGTTCTGTTGATAGTCATTTAAAATCTTTAAATTTAGGATTATAACTAAAATTTAATATTATAACGCCTTACCTATTCCTGACACCATAACGTCCAATGCTTTCCGTTGACGTATTCCGATTAGGAGGGTGAGGTAGCCGGTAAACTTACTTTTGCTCGAGACCTAACATCCCAGCCTAAGGTTGGCAACGCACCGTTATCGCCTTTGGTGTCTCTAGGCGACGTGAATTTCTTATCATCAGGAAATCCGTCTGCTTGTTTGACTTCCATTATCATAAAAAAACATAAGTGCATTGGTGGTAGACTAAGGATGATTATTACAAATTAAAGTGTAAAAGAGAATTTTAACGTGATGGGTTTTCAAACGACTGCAAAAATACGTTTTTAATTCAACTGTGTATTTTTGTGTATTACCTCTTTCTGGATACACCAATTTTGATGTAGTTTTGTTTGGAAGCAAGTGATATTCTAATGATCCCATATAAATCTGTTTATGATCCAACCAGTGTTTTTCGATACAGTTAATTTATTCATTCTAAATATATACCTGTTTTAGTATACAAAGGCGACATATTGTATTGAAATTGTTGTTTTTTGTTATTACTGTACCTAAGTTACTTAGAAACGATAGCATAAAAACATGAGATTATATGTTGGAACAAGTATATAAGTGATTAGACGTGCTTGCAAAAACAACATAGTTTATTTAGTAAGCTTAGTATTTTTCTAAACTAAGCTACGTAAGTAGCTAAGTAACTAAAGTAAATAAGTAGCCTAACTCCTTATCACATCCAGCTGCCCGATAGTAAAAGACCCGTCAAAATAAATCCACTCGTTTCAAAGATTAGCCGGAACAAACAGACTGACAGACAAAAACGTTATTTTAGTCTAAGTACCGTAAATACATTCACATGTATTTCAGAAAACGTGGTTATTTAGATATTACAAACAGACACTCCGTTTTTATTTATTTGTATAGATTATCTAATCATAACATCGTTAATGTTATACCAAAAACTAAGTCTACAATGGAAATTTACCAGAACCTGACGTATATTGAAAGTATCGAAAGTACGTACAGACAATTGAACAATAAATTTGATGTTTCGAAAACAAGATATTTTGTTTTATCAATGTTTATTATGATATTCATATTCAATATTATTCATGTATTGAGAAACTCAGATATTACATTCTATTTGTTTCATATTGTTTTCATAGTTGAGTATATATTCTCGATACAAGGAAATTCTCCTGATAGTCCAGGCTACTTCACCCAGACACTATACATTTTACAAAAGTTAGTTGTGTGTCTTTGCTTCTAACTATAGAACTAGTATTTGTTTAAACGACTATGTGGTCTAGCGTCCAGCGTCAGACTTAACTTCTTGAGGTCCCAGGCTCGAGCCCGGGCCGGGCAACAAAAAATAGTAAATCTGTTTTTTTAATTTTCTTATAAAATATCGTTGCCCGAGATTGTATTTGTGCCCAGTTTGCGATAAGCTTTCCACCTATCACATTGTGGGACTTCGTGTCTTCGGCGAGTCGTGGGTGTCCTGAGTGTATTTCTGCCTCCCTCTTCCGGGATATGGGTAAAGATACTTTTACATCGTCATTTGGATAATGTTTTTAATCAAAATTTTGCTCTGGATCCAAGAAACTTTTGCCAGACAACTTCAAAATTTTAAAAATTTTAGCTGAATTTTTGTTATTACAAAAGTTGAATTTTAATCATATTACTTACTTGGATAACTATTAGATGATTATGTAACTAGAAAGTGCACGTAAATACACCTTTAGACCTATTTCATTACAGTTTCCATACTTCTGTCCCTACATTGGTCCAGGCTCCTTAGTAAAATACTATCTGCCTACCTGCCAGGCAGCTCGTAAAAGGCGAGCGTACGCTTACCGTCACTATCGTGACATCCTATTAGGAAGTAGAATTTTACAGCGGCTCATCCCGATTAGTTCCACTGCCTTACTTATTCCTGCCACCATAACCTCGGTGCTTGTCGTTGACGGGTTCTGGTTCGGAGGGTAAGGCAGCCGACATTTTATTAAATCAGGCGTTACTTTGCGGAAATCTATTATAACAGATGTAAATTAGCCCTTACTTTGCTAATTTCGTGTAAGGTAGCCAGTAAACTTTTGCTCGAGATCTCACGTCCTGGTCTCTGTTTGGCAAACCATCATTTCCTACCATCAGGAAATCCAATGTTTGTTACTCTTTGGCGCTCGAATGGCTGTACGGGTTTAATTGAAATTTGGAAGATAGATTGTGACTTAAATTAACATATGGGCTACTTTTAATCTCGATCGAAAAACGGGTTCCTGTGAAAACTCGGAAGAAGCCGGGAAACAGCTAGTTCTAGAATTTTTTTAAACTAAAAATGTGTTACCTACAACATCCAATAGACGGCACTACTGGGTTTTTTTAAATCTTATATCAATTACTTCTAAATTTGAGTGTTCAAGTGAGGCCTACGCGAAATTTGGATGCCGCGTAATTAATTATGTAAGAAATATATCTGGACAAGCCACAATGACTGAATGCTGAACCAAAGTGGCTGTGATAAATGAAGTATGAACGGATAGGAAATACATGTCAAATCTATAAAGGTTCTGTTTTCACCATCTAGCGAGGAACCCTAAAAACGATATATTTCAGTAGTGTTGTATGAAGGCGGTTTTCCTTTCTAAAAATAAACCACAATAAAGACTCGTGGAAGTCCTATTTCTTTCATTTTAATTGTCACGTTTGTGAATGTTTCTCTGAAACGTGTTTGCGAAGATTTCGTTTAGATTTATATTTGAATTGTGTTTTATTTCCTAAATTTGACGGTAGTCATATTTTATTTTGACATAAATTATATTTTATACTAGCTGTTTACCTGCGACTTTGTCAGGTTTTTATAAAAAAAACCGACGAATTTTCGGCACCGGCACCGTCTTACGAATTTCCTATCAGGTCACGTGTCCTGACTGCAAGTTTAGAAGTTTTTACCCATTGTAAAAAAAATGCGCAACGCCGCTAAAGAAGTTTTCACTTCAAAAATAATATAGCTTTATAATTGTTTAGGATTTAATTTCTAAAATAAATACCTTATATTTGAACACGGATTTTACCGGATATCAAATTTCATCAAAATCGGTCCAGCGGGGCTAGACCTACTAGATGAAACTAGCTGACCCCGAAAACATCATTCACTTGAAGATACTCTCTGCCTGCCCAGCACCTTGAGTATAGTACTACTACTTAAATTATGCGCTTTGGCTGTATCTACTCCTTATACTTTAAGTTTTAAATTGGCTGACCTAATCTAAATTTAAGCGAAATAATTAATTATGTAATAGCAACTCTATATAGATATCTTTAAAATACATTCAGATTTCCGAAGCTTATAACTCATTATAGCCAAAGCGCAAAATTTAAATAGTATTAATATTTGTATATGTTAGATGACCTATACGTTTTAATTTTTCTCTACACGCCGGATTTCAAGTCACTTGGTCACTGATTATTGTCTGTCCGTTGCCTTCTGTAATTTCTGAACTATAAAACTTGTGACTTGAAAAATATTTACATGAAAATTTGTAAAGCAGATTCTACATATCAAAAAACGAATAAATTAAATCGGACCATGCCTTAATTAATTATGGACCAATTCAAATTTTGACTTTTACCACTCTTCCACAAAAATCCTATTAGCCAGATGGATAAAAAATATCCTGATTCTTTCCTCGAAATAAAAAGTACCTACCAACAAAATTTAGTTGCTATTGGTTTTTTTTATGATATTGGAAGGCAAACAAGCAAACGGTTTTCCTGATGGTAAGAAATTCACGCCGCCTAGAGACACCAAAGGTGGTAATGGTGCGATGACAATCTAAGGCCGGGATGTTAGGCTTCGAAGAAACTAAGTTTATCGGCTACCTTATCCTCCGAACCGTAACACTTCAAAGCACTACGTTATGGCGGCAGTAATAGATAAGGCGGTGGTACCAATCCGGGTGACCAGGTTGCAAAAGACTACCACCTAGCCCGACGTCACGGTGTTAGTGCTCGCCTTTTACGAGGTGCCTAGCAGGGAGGCAGACGGTCTGCTCTTCAGAAGATTTATAGATTATATAGATATAGATTATCATATAGATAGATAGTCCAGTAGATTCAGCGTTAATTTCATGAATACAAACTGACAGACAAAAACTTATAAAATGTGTCATATAAAAGCAAAGGCAGCAACATCCAGTATGGGGTGGAACTGGATGTTGCTGACTTTGCTTTTATATGACTCAAATGCTAGTAATGTTTTTTGCTCCCTCCTTTCAATCGCCTGCACTGTATTTTTTATATTGTCACTCAACTTTCTTTAGTTTGATTATAAGTACAGATAGATGTCACATAATAGATGCTTAAAAAGTCATTGTTGTTGATTAAGACAGCGAACAAGCACACGTCTCTCCTGTTAGTGAGAGACAACCGCAGCCTATAGAAATGATGCAAAAATGTAAGATAACGTCACTAACTCCGTGTCATCTCACTAGGTGGTAGAGTTTCGCAGAGGCTCAGCCGGATTGGTACAACCGCCTTACCTATTCATGCCGCCATAACGTCATGACGTGTTCCGGTTTAGAGGGTGAGGTAGTCGGTACCCTTACTTTTTCTCGAGGTCTTACATCTCGGCCTCAGGTTGGCAACGCACAACTACCACCTTTGGTGTCTCTAGGCGGCGTGAATACCAGGAAATTCGTCT